>JAVKPL010012036.1:0-56468 GCA_032173675.1 Gastrolobium villosum | reverse complement strand
TCTATTGCTTCATTGGCTATGTAGTGCTGTTCACTATTCTATACATCTATCACATAAATTTTCCTGCTTTGTGTATATCACATCATTGCCAAGATGAAACTATGTAGGCACATTGCTTCTTTGTAGGATCATAAATCTTCTTCTACTAGCACTCTCCACATGCTCACCAAGTTTTGCAAGATGTTCCATCCTCTTTTTCCATAATTCTGAAGAGGAAGATTGATTAGGCTTTTCTTCAGGCTCAAGTGGATCACTTTCAGATACCTCAAGACTTTTTTTTCTGCAGGGTATTCTTCATCAGAAGCTTGCATTATAATCTGCTTTAATCTCTCTACCACCTGACTCATTGTTGGCCTATCTTTTGCACTCTTACGCAGGCAATGATCCGCAAGCTTGGCTAGTTTTCTTGCTCCATTAATGGGATATTGTCCTTCAAGTCTTGGGATCCATTATCAAGCTAAACCTTTTGCTATCAGGAGGATATTGCTTCACCCATTCTACAAGTTTCTGCTCCATTTTTGGTCTGTTTCTTTCCAATGAACGCCTGCCAGTAAGCATTTCATATAGTACCACACCAAAACTCCACACATCACTCTTGGCTGTTAGATGCCCTGTCTCAATGTAATCTGGAGCAGCATAACCATTTGTCCCCATCACCTGACATAAAAAAAAAGTTTACATAAACACTGTATAATCTTGATCATCAAATATATATGTCATGAATCAATTCTTCCAAAAGCCTAGACTATTAGGTAAACGCGCATGAATGATTTTATTATATAAAAAGGCAAACCCGGATACACAAGGCTTCCTGACTTATGAGGGTAGGGGTGAGAGTTGCCTAAACACAGTCTTACCCTTGCATTTTGCAAAGAGGCTATTTCCCAGACTCAAACCAGTCACAAGGAGCAACCTTACTGTTACTTCAAGGCTCACCCTCGAATGATTTTATTATATCTCTAACAAATTTATATTATATCGAGCACACCCTTTCACGCAAGAGTCTTTTGGGATTAAAGCATGACCTACACAAACCCGCCTACTGGTTATAGAGTCTTTTATACCATGTCAAAGACTCTAGAATAAACAGCGTATCATCTTGATCATCAAGTATAAACGCCATGAATCAATTCTCTCCCAAAAGCTTAAGTTGTTAGGTAAATGCCCACGAATGATGTTATTATATAAAAAGGAAACCCTTGATGCACAAGGATCCCTAACTTGCGAGGGTAGGGGTGAGAGTAGATTATATATATAGTCTTACCTTGCATTTTGCAATGAGGCTATTTCCCAGACTCAAACTCGTCACAAGGAGCAACCTTACCTCTACTTGAAGGCTCACCCTCAAATGATTTTATTATATCTCTAACAAATTTATATCATATCGAGCACACCCTTTCACACAAGAGTCATTTGGGCTTAAAGCGTGACCTATACAAACCCACCTACTTGGTTATAGAGTATTTGATACCATGTCAAGAATCAATTCACCCAAGAATTTAAGCAGTAGGGAAAGACACATGAATGGATAATTATATCTTCAATAGATTTATATTATATCTAACAATAAAAGCATATAAAATATTAAATTTTTGGCTTATATTTGGGAAGTCATTTAGGGATTGTGTAATATGGTTTAGAGTCTAAGCTGAAGAATATTTATGCAGTACATGTTGGAAGCTTTATCACCAACAACAATCATTGAAACATTGAAGTTTATAGTGAAATTATGTCCACAGAAAAATCCAACATGATAGTCTCCAGCATTCAAATTAATACACCAGTGCAATGTGCAAATGCAATTGAATAAATACAGGAACACAGCACTTACAGCAGTTGAAACATGAGTATCCCCATCTACTGGTCCCTCCCTAGCAAGTCCGAAATCAGAAAGTTTTGGCTTAAAATTTTCATCCAGTAATACATTTGAAGATTTAAAATCTCGATATATCACCTACAACATCAGCATACAAAATGTTAGAAGCAAAGGACAAAATGTTAAGCAGAGCATGTAGTAGAAGATATAAAAGCTATCTAACACTGAGAAAAGCAATTAAGTGATAAGCAAAATTCCCACTAGTAATATCAAAATCCAAGAGCATATATTATAACTCCATAAAATTGCCACAGTTAATTAATGATCTAAATTAAAGTATTCAAATGGTGGTACATTTTTTACTACAAATAAATTGACATAATCTATAGCACAAATTACAGAATAGTTTCCTATTCTCTTTCCAGCAAGAGATTTTCTAGACATGTATCAAATCTAATATGGAAAAGAAGTATATATGCCAAGATTTTGCTAGCTATGTCAGTGTTATTAAGGAGCTCAACTATCTAGTATTCTGTCAAAACTTAGAAGATGTAACTTATTTATTTCTTTTTTATGTTTATGTGATTCCTCCTATTAAGGAGCAACTCCCTTTGAAGTTTAAGCTGATTAGTGAACGCAGACTAACGGTTTTGATTTCTAGGATGTCCTGTCATGTGAAATCATGTTGGGCTCGAAGTGTGGACAATACATTGCACCCACTACCTTGTGCCAGAATCATAATTTAACTAGAAAAATGGGGTAGTAAAGATTGTACTCTTGACCACATATCATAGAGGCACTAAAAACATGTTTAGGCCCAAAAGCTTACTTAAACTATTAGATAAAGGCTCATGAATGATTGTATATATCTAATTCCTCTAAGTGAGGAAGCTGGGATAATTTATAATAATATTGCTTTAACTGTAACCTGAATTTCTAATTCTTCATGCAGATAGGATAACCCTTGAGCTGCTCCAAGTGCTATTTCAAGTCTTGTTTTCCAAGGCAGAGGATCATATGCTTTATTGAAAAGATGAAATTCTAAGCTTTGATTTGGCATGTATTCATACACAAGTAGTCTCTGGATCCCTCTTTCACCATCCAAAGCACAGTATCCAATAAGCTTGACAAGATTTGGATGCTCCACAACACCAAGAAACTGAACTTCAGTCAACCATTGCTTATGACCCTACATGACAGAAGGGAAAAAAAAAAGGGTCAAAAGAATATCCTAATATCACCATATTCAGTGTTAAAAGAAAGCATAAGAAAAAAGAACGAAAGGGGAGAAGTAAATCTCTATCTAGGAAACTGGAAATCAAATAAATGAAGAATCTTAAGTGTGCTTGAAAACTTCAAATTACTTAGGCACAAAATATCTGACAAAGGCTTTATAACAAACATCTCCATTTGCAGACTTATAAATTTGATGACTGACTTTGATAACATATAATCATGCATGCATCAGCCAGAAATGAAGAAAATTAAATTTAGGAATATCATCTTATGTAGGCAAGAAAATTATATGTATAAGTAATTGCCTCATTTTCTCTTGATAGAAGAGATTCCCAGAGGTACAGTTCCTGTTATTCATATCATGGCTAACATCAAATGACATACACAAATTAGTTTTCATGACAACTGTGAAATGAATAGAAAAATCAAATTGATTCATATTAACCTAAATCATTCATCTTATTACATGTCAGTTGGTCTATAATATGTGAATGAAGTTCCACATTCCAGCATTAGTCATTCTAGGAACAACTGATGCTACACTATATAGCTTTTCTAAGCTAATAATTACTAACAAAAATGTGCATGCATAAACAAAATAAAATAAAATAAAGTAGTTGATATTTCAGAACAGTGAATTTAGCAACATAGAAATCATGTCTACTACAAAAGATAGATCCTTTGATACATATGATCTCTTCATACTTTTCAGCAAGAATAATATATAGTTTCAGCATTAAGCACTACCAGAGCTACATCTGAAAAATCTATACAGGAATATGCAAAACCCCATCTATGATGGAGTTACATTACAGTATTCTAGATGTCTGTAAAACAGACTTTTACATGTGAAGCATTCAATTCAATCAAATAAATTTTCCAAGAGGAAAAATGGCTACAAATGCATCAGGGAAATACATTAGTCATGCATGCTTGAAAGAGAGGATTTTTGTGTCTGAATAGCTTGAGGAAATCCTCAGCATGCATACAGACGGAAGAAAATATAGTGCATGGACATTATAAATGTCATTTAGATAAAATGGATACATAGTGAAGAGATTGATATGACTCTATCTATAGGTTAAGACAAAATTGCTAACCCATTGAGGAATAGGAATATCAATTTACAGCAAGGGAAGGATTAAAAATGATTAATCATCCTTTTAGTAGAATGGTTTATGTGGTAAAACAGACAGCAATATCATTAAGGCTAATCTAAAAAGCTGTCTGCAGGTAAAACACTGCCCGTGGTTATAAGGCTGATCAAATACCCACTTCGTGAGTGTCCCTGTTTTTTGCAGAAAGACTGATTCGAACCCGCGACCTGACACACCACGGCAAGCAAGCTTACCGCTGAGCCAAGCTCAGAATAATGATAACAATATGATCAAAGAGCCAAAGAAGCTATTAATTACAAAAAATTTGTTTTCCTACTTTGACCCCCTTTATCTATCAGTGTAAATTTGCACTAACAGTAAACAAGAAAAATGCCACAATCATTGCAGTGAACTAAGGTTTTCCATTTATAGTAAAATCATTGCAGAAAATGCCACTATTAGTGAGCCAAGCAACAACACACCATAACAAGTAGGTCTGACACTACATCTTAACCGAAAACCTTAAGTTATTGAGATCATGGGTTTTTTATAATTATATGATCCTCACTTAGTCCACAAAACTAGATCTTATTCTATATTCGGCTAAGATTTCATCTTAAGGAATAAGGATATTACTTCTTCTTCTTTTTTGTAAACAGCAAAGGTATTGTATCAGTTTTTGCATCAATTGAGATTAAGTCTCTCCCTGAGAAATTTAAATTTATGCTCTTCATATTCATTCATTAGGGAAAAAATATAGGGAATTCAAGTGCGATTGGTGCATATACCACATTGTCTAAATGCTCTTGAGCTTTAAAAATTGTGTTTATTTGTACAATTCTCAAACAAATGACTTCCTAAGGAATTTGTTGAGTCTCATACCTGCAATGCATCCTTGTTAAGCCTTTTGATGGCAACCAAAACAGGATAACCATTCCCATCAACAGGCTTAATTGAACCTTTATACACAGTTCCAAATCCACCTTCTCCTAGCTTAAGAAGCCTGCTGAAATCACTTGTTGCACGCTTGAGCTCTGTGAAGGAGAAGACCCTCAAATTATGAGCCTTCTCCTCATACAGTTCTGGTATCCCACGAGGTGAGGCAGATGATGAACATGAAGACTTGGTTACCCTTTCACCTCCTGAAAACTGGTGTTTCTCTTGCTCTTTCAGTTCAGGTGCTGATCTTTGTTTACTACTCCTGGATTTGTCTTTGAAGTAGTAAAAACACTTCATTGCACACACACCAATGATTCAATATCAAAACAAATTAGCCACAATTCTTTATGTACTAGTGTTTGAAGGGCCGGCTTGGCTCAGCGGTAAGCTTGCTTGCCGTGGTGTGTTATGTCGCGGGTTCGAATCAGTCTCTCTTCAAAATGTAGGGGAAAGACTGCCTAGAGTATTCCTTCCCCCAGACACTCACGAAGTGGGTATTTGAACTGGGTCAGCCCTTTATTTATGTACTACTGTTTCTCATCAACCTGTAATCAATTCAACAAATCACAAGAAAAAATGAATGTCAAGCAAGAATAAACAAATTACCATGATACCATTACCACCAAGAAAGAAGAAAAGCACAAACAAGTAATGATACCCAAATGCATCTAGAATCCAAAAGTCAAAAAAAGTTTCAAAATTTATGCACCCCAGATAGCAAGTTGGAGAGAAGAACAAAAAAGAAATAAAGTAACAGTGAAAACCCAGATAAGAGTTCAATACATAGAAACTTTGCAGACCAATAGCACATGCAAAATGATCAAGAATTTGATAAAATTACATGAATAAGCTTCAGAAGGTATAACAAATGAACAAAGAGCAAAAGGGTTGAAACTGAACAGTTAATATTGTAATCTTCAAAAGGTACATAGAAGAACACAAAGACACATGGCTTTACATTCTAGAGGCTTATACTTTGGCTTTTCTCCTTTCTTGCTTCTCTTTCTTACGGAAATCAAATAACAAGAAACAAAGGAAACTTCTTTCTGTCTATTTTTCATTGATTTGAGTATTTGACCAAATGCCAGCTTTCAGAGTTTCTGTTCTTTTAAGATAAAAAATTAAAAAGATTAATGCATTGACCAAATCTTATACGTAGTTCTTTTTCTCTTTTTTTTCGAGATCAAATCTCATAAAACACCGACTAGGATTATTTAATGATCCATTGAAAGGTCCAGGAATTTTTTTGAGTTTGTAATTGTGAATTTACTTTTAATTTATTAAGTTCGTGTACTTTAACTCTAGACTACGTTAATCTTTTATCATGTTTTTTTTTTTAAATAATACATGTCATTTTTAGGGGGGAAAATTAATTTATTGTTTTTTAAATAAAAAATTATGAAATTATGATAGTTTTAGAAATAATTACACATTTATTACATAATATCACGCCCAATTTGGGCGTCACCAATCACGCCCAATTTGGGGTTACTCAAGAGACAATCACGCCTAATTTAGGCGTCACTTATCATGCGTTGACATGTGTCATATTTTTTTATATAAAAAAATTAACAATTTAATTGTAAAACTTCTAAAGGTCGTAACTCTTGACTCGGGTATCCATCCGAATCAGGTAATTTTTTTTATTCCACATGAATTTTCGAGATCTGCACAATGACATATCATTTGACATATTTTATCTCTCACAAATATAATTTGAATTTGCATCAATGAGACTTTATCTTACAGTCGTTAGATTGTAACCCAATAAATTAATAATTAATAATAAATTAATAATGATGACCCAATAAATTATAATCATTAAATTGATGAAAATTAACGGTTAAGATTTAGTAGTAACAAATAATAAGAAAAAAAGAAGTAATTATAACATTTCCGTTATTTATTTCTATAATAGCGGGAGACAATGTAGTTTAATATAAAATACAAAGAAAAGTAATATGATAATAACACACCTCTTAACAATACGATAATATAATTTATAAAAAAAATTATATTTGATTAAACTCCCAAATCCTAATAGTGTGTTAAATTATTAATAAATAAATAAGAGAAAATAATAAAAATAGTAAAAAGATCAGTAAAATTGATAAGTAATATAATTTGTACGAATCATTAAATATAAATAAAATAATAATGAAGGAAAGAGTTCTTAATTTCTTATCGGTATAAATTATCATCATTAATTTTATACCACGAATAATAACCCATAAACTTATAGCTTATGAATGTTTTTCAAAAATAAAATCATTCTTACTTAGAGATCTAGAATATTCATTATGTCAAATGAGATGTCATTGCGTAGATATCGAAAAGTTATGTGGAATCAAAAAATGAATTATCTTAAATTAAATTTTTTTTTGAAAATAAATGTGACACGTGTCAACACCTGAAGAGTGACGCCCAAATTAAACGTGATATTATGCAATAAATATATAATTATTTTCAAAACTACCATAAATCCATAATTTTTTATTTAAAAAATAATAAATTAATTTTTTTGCCGTCATTTTTTAATTTTGTTCTTCTTCAAATGACAACATCACATTCTTGGGTTTTTTTTTCATAAGTTTTAAAATTAAATTTTTTAACTTATTTTTCTTTTTATTCTTAAAAAATTCTAATTAAATATAAAATGTTTATTACTTTTTACTACTAAATGACTAATATTAATAAATAAAGCTATTAATATAGAGAAACATTATAAAAATATCAACGAAAAAATCATTACTTAATGAATAGTTATTTACTCTTACAGAGTAACTATTTTTTTATAAAAAATTATTTATAAATTAAAATATAATAATATTTTTCTATAATTATATTTTATATAAATATTTTTTATAATTGGTTTTTAATAGTTTTAAAATTAAATATTTTTTCTTAATCTACTTCATTAATAAAGTAAGAAATAATATTAAATATTTAATGTTCAATGCTTCTTAATAATTCCAAAAAAATATTGGATAGATAAAATGTAAAATTCCAATCCAAAATAAAAAATAAAAATAAAAATAGAGTCAATTGTCTGCCCCACATGAACAAATGTCAAATAGGATAATATCGAAAAAAAAAAAAATTCAAATCCAATACGATTTGAAAAGTATTAGACCCATTTCGACTGTGACTCTTCAACATTATTTTTTTATTCCGGACCTCGAATTCAAAACATTTGATAACGAGACTTGGGATCAAGTAATTGACAGTAGTTATGATCAAAAGTAGAGAATTCTAAAAACTATTCTCATGCTATAGTTTTTTTTCTTACATGTCCTTTGATAGTTGTACAATTTTTTTTAATGAGTGAGACCCATATATTTATCTATATGACATGAGATAACTTATTTTCTTTAACATAAGATTAATAACACCCTTTATAATAATATAGGTATAGATATAAAATACAAATGTAGATAGATAAATTATTTTATTTTATTTAATAAATGATTACATTAGTAATCAGGCAAAAAAATTAAAATATTACTATTTTAATAAATAATTACGAATACATAGCAGTTTCGAAATTATCTACAAATCTATAGCAGTCAGTGGCAAAAAAAAGTTAACTTATGAACCGTAAAACTTTGAAAAGGCATAACTTTTGACTTGGGTATCCGATTGAGGTAATTCTTTTTTTGATTCCACATGACTTTTCGAGATCTACGCAATGACATCTCATTTGATATATTTTATCTCTCACCAACACAATTCAAATTTGCAATAATTGTATTATATAGTGTATTACAACAAAATTTAAAAAATTATTATTAATAAGAAAAATAAAATAAAGATTAAATTTGTGATTTAAACTCAAAAGTTAATTTGAGAAATCTGTATTAATAAAGAAAATAATTAAATAAATATTCTAAACACTTGGTAGAATATTATATAAATTTGTATATATTTTAATAATTAATAAATAAACTTGTACATTATTTTTTTTAAACACTTGGCAGAAGTATATATTTAATATGACATTAAGTATCTTTATTTATAGATGGGTTAATCTACTTTGGTGCCATCTTCATATTATCATTGTTGCAAATTTGAATTGTGTTTTTGAGAGATAAAATATATCAAATGAGATGTCATTGCGTAGATCTCGAAAAGTCATGTGGAATCAAAAAAAGAATTACCTCAATCGGATACCCGAGTCAAAAGTTAGGGCCTTATCAAAATTTTACGGTTCATAAGTTAATTTTTTTTTGCCACTAACTGCTATAGATTTGTAGATAATTTCGAAACTGCTATATTTTTGTAATTATTTATTTAAATAGTAATATTTTAATTTTTTTTGCCTTAGTAATCATATTTAACGTGCAAGTAAAAAAGTGGTCTGCCCACATGAATAGTCTACTGATTAAGTTAAGGCAAAGTATATATGTAGAAAATAAGTTAAATCATCAGCTCTTAATAAATATTTAGCTTAATTATCTCCATCCCTAATGCTAAGAAACAATAGCTACAAGTGTAATAATTTCCAATGTTTATTGTAACAAAATAATATTACTAGTGATAAGGAACTTAAATAATTTGCATTAAATTATAAATTTAAATCATAATATCATAATTAAATATAGGGTTTCTACCATCAACTACTGACTAAAAATAAATTGTAGGAATATTAAAAAAAATCAGTCTTGAAAAAAATCAAAATTTTTAAAAATACTAAATGTAAAAATCCAAACTTTTCAGTTTTCATGTAAGTAATTTCCGATAATAATAAAAATATTTTGTAAAGCAAATGACGTCACCAACATCGATAATACGAGACAAATTAAATCTCTTCAAATACAAGTATAAATACACCAATACCTATAATAAAGACAATAATTTTTTATTTTTTTTTTGGTGAAAAAAGACAATAAATTAAGTCATTGGGACTTACGGACGAATTTATCATTTTTATTTGTTTGTTAATTTACAAAACTTATATACACTAATTTTTAATGAGTTCTCCGTTTCTAGAATGGGATAATTAACATATGGGTTCGCTTTTTTATGTAGTTACGACAAATAATTTATTTGCAGTAACCCCAATACGACGTCATTTTGGGACGGAAATCATGGTATTTTTGTAATTTTAATTTATTTCAGGGTTATAATAATCTTTATATTTATAATTTTTTTAAGATTTCAATCCCAAAACGACATCATTTTGAGAATAAATGCAGATAATTTATACTTGCAGAAATATTTTTCTCTTAATATATATGGTATCTAACTCGGTTTATATTTCTAGAATGCTCTTCCTATAACAGATGACTTAAAAGTAAGTTTGCACTTAAGAGAAATTACATTGTTATAAGTTTGAATTTGTGAAATAAAATATCTGAGAAGAAAGACTCTTTCAATATCTCAAATAAAAATGAGTTTCACATTTAGGGGGCGTTTGGTAGAAGAGAAATTTTTATTTATCTTGGAAATAATTATTACTGGAATATAGTAAAAAATATATTTTTACTGAAATGTTACTAAAAGGTGTTTGGTATGACCAAATTTTCCAAGGATTTTATGGTTAAATTTATTGATTGTGTGTTTGGTTGATTGTTAAATATTAGTGAGAATGTGAGGTTATTTTACAAAAATAACCTCACTTTTACCTTTTGTTTGAAACATGATATTGAAGGGGTCCTTCTAACATATTCTAGCATGTTCAACATAAAGAAAAGGTATCAAGTGCCAATTATTCTGCAGAAAAGAGCGGAATAACATTGGTTTCAAGTTCTTAAAACACAAGGCCATTCCAACAGCAATTTTTCTCAGCAAGCAATAGTCAATTGAGTTGGACGAGAGGAAACTTAGGACTTCCTTCCTCAAAACAAGCTTGATGGATGCAGCCAATATTGCAACACCAGTATATCTTGTCAGGTGGTAAACAAAGTAAAGCTCCAACCTTGGACAGTAAAGTAGATCTTCCAAAGACATGCGACCAACTAGAGGGAGGGAGCAAGTCCTATGGTCACAGATCGTACGAGTAAAGAAGGTTAATTTGGTCCATATTTTTGTGGGTCTTCTTCCACTTGCCCAGGCTAGAAACTTTTCCATATAATCTATGGAATTTTTGGGATGGGGGCTGTACACGATTTTTCAAAGAAAATCAAATTCCAGGAAACATTTTGAGTCTGGAAAGTTTTTATTTTTTTGATACCAAACATAGCATTTTTATTTCCTCCACCATAGTTTCCAGGGAACCTAAATATATTCCTGGTACCAAACGGCCCCTTAGAGAAATCGTTTTTTTCTTAAAAAAAAAAAAAACACAACTCATCATATTTACTTATGTACATGGCGCAGTCAAGAAAGAAAGAAAAGACGTGAAAATTGACAATTGACCAATCTTAAAGCGTGTATATCTCAAATTATATATTTTCCTACTTGCTCTTCTTGTTTGTTTTGCTTTCTCCACTTGCAATCAAAACGTTTATTATTGTTCAATAATTAGGCAACGTTCCACAGTCAACAGAACCATGAGTCTGCATTGGTAGCTTAGAAATTAATTATATTAGGTATGCATCATCACGGACTTTGGTTTGACAATATAAAGTTTTTGCCAGATAGTGACATTACTCACAACATCCAAAATAAATAAATAAAAATAAAATCAACTTATATACTAAAGTAATAAATTGAATATGACAATACAGGAACTATTTTGAAAGAAAAATTCTTGAAATATTCTCATGTTAACCAGTTAAATCACATCCATGTGTTTTTATTTTGTCAGAGTCTCACAGGGATGATTATTAAATTTTATTTGGCAAAGAAGGCTGCAATTAAAAAAATATTAGCAGCAGGGTTATGATCAACTCGCTGACTTTTGAGGAGTGAGAATTAAGAAAAGCATCTAATTAACTTAAAAATATGATACTTATGTTATGTTTAAATTTGATTTTTTTTTTTTTTAAATATTCCTTAGGCATCTTGGATGTAGGAATCTTGGTTTATAATCCAAGTTCGGAGCCAAGTAAAATCTTGATGTGCTCTCTGATATGATGGTATGTTTGATTCTGTTTTTTTTTTTTTTTTTAAAATTTTTTTGTAAAATAGTTATGGAAATAATTATTTTTTATGTTTTTTTTTAAGTTAAAAATCAAAACAGAAAATAAAAATAACTCACACATGTTCTCTAAATTTGATTTTGAAAATAAAAAAGTAGTTATAGTTTTCAAAATATTTTTTATAAAATAAATCATACCAAACGAGTTTTTTAATTTTTTTGTTCTGAAAACTATTCTACAAAATAGAAATCAAATAATCTCTTGTATTCGGTTTTCTGCGTTTGGGAATTATATTCCAAAAAACGCAACACGTACCTGTATTGATTGTCGAAAGAAAGAAACTAAAATTATACAGGGAAACCCAAGATCAAAAGTTTTTTTTTAAAAAAAAATATTTCAATATGTTTATTACTTTGCGATTATTCTGATTTGGATTTCGAGATTAAGGTTTTAAACCTCTCCAGGACAGATCGAACACATTCTCTTACCCCACTTGTTGAGTTCCACTGATTTACCATTATTTGATGATGTTATGGACCTAAGTGAGGCCCACATCTGTAGAAAGCCTCAATGATACAAGCCCCTATTTTATGCAACCATATAACACACACTCCCTTTGGCTAAGGCCGTTATACAAGTGTGTAGTGATTCATTGCCCCCAAAATACCTAATTCATATGTATCTAGAGAAAACATCAAATTCAACATCAACCACTCAACCTAGAATTAAACATCTCTGCCTCATGGAGAAGAGAGGCCAAGATCAAAAAATTTGACCCATGAAAAAACATTTTGGGGAGATTTTAAACCTTTACCAAACCCTGATCGGAATTGCAAAATCAATGTATATATCTAAAAAATAAAATAAGAGAGCGAAGGCTGATTGTCAGAACTTTGAGTCAATAATATAAACAAATAACACGAAAGAGTTTTTAATTTTATTCTATATAAATATAGGGTTTTATAAGAGTTATGTTATAGGAAAATTGATTGTGTAATATTATAGAGATTCGTTATGCGTGCCAGAATTTTTATTTTTAAAACATACGGATCTCACAAAATATTATGTGTGTAAGAAACTTTTTATTGTCATATTAAATGATAGAATGGAAATCCAAAAACATATAAGGGTAGTCATTATATTTATTTTTTAAAAAATTTCATTAATTTAATCCCTTAAAAAATTTAAATTATAGTTAATTTATTAAAGTACGTGCATGACTGACAAAGAGTGGCTTAAGTGTCAAGGAAATCTGAATCCGGAATTGGAAGGGTCTTTAGAAGAATAATCATAATAATGTTAACATTAAAAAAAAGTTTTATAAGAGTTATGTCGTAAGAAAAGTGATTGTGTTATGTTATAGAGATTCGTTTTGCGTACCAAATTTTTCTTTTTTTGCTACAGGCCCCACAAAATATTATGTGCATAGAAAATTTTTTGTGATTATATATAATAATAGATGATAAAAAAAAAATGTCGTGCACGAAGAGAGGCTGAAAAGGACTTGCGTAGAAACACAACTCGATATTTTCACATTATACATTGCATCATATATATATATATATATATATATATATATATATATATATATATATATATATATATATATATATATATATATAGGGGTATAAATAGGCTAGGCTGGCCCAGTCCGGCTTACATAGAGCCTGACCTAGCCCGGCCTTTCAGAGAATGTAGAGACGGCTTAGGCTTATAAGTTATAACAAAGCCCTTTTAACAAATAGGCCATAAGCCAATTTTGTCAAGTCTGGCCTAAAGCCTTGTAGGATGGCCTATTTAATTTATTAAAATAAAATAAAATAATAATATTTATTTTATGTGGCAAAATATTAATATCAACCCTAATTTTAATATGCACCGCCGCTTCTCACTCTCAGCTTCGTCTGGGGTATTATGTTGACTTTTTCTTATTTGTCATTTTTTCTCTTATGAGAAGTACTAGTGTATCTATGAATGGAACTTTCTTTACTCTATACAATTATTTTCTTTGCTTAGTATCTACAGTGGGAGGCCTACAAGGCCTGTAGGCCATGTCATACTTTCTTATTTTTTAAAATAGGCCGGGCTTGGCCTACAAATAAAGTCTTTAATAGGCCAGTAGGCTGAGTTTTTTACATAGGCTTGGGTCAAGAAGGCCAAAGCCCAGCCTAGCCCAACGTTTTAGGCCGTGTGGCAGGCTGGTTCAGAATCTGTCTGCCACGTAATCTCGCTGCAATGTGCAGCGTCTTACGTGGCCATGAACTTGCTGCCACATGTGCACACCTAACTCGGCAGGTATTGTAGCGAGTGGCATTTTGAAGAAGAAAAATTCAGTCTGTGGCACTCAGGTAATTTTTCATGAATAGTGTGGCATTTTGAAGCATCTCAAGGGTGTTCCCTTATGACAAAGGGTTCAGTTTAACTTCAAACAATTACTTATGCCATTATATACTCAAGTCGTTCCTAATATAAGGAGGAACAACAGATTATAGGAATAAATGGTTGAGGTGTTTTGTGGTGTGATGTGAAACAAAATAAAATAATGCAGAAAATAAAGTGACATTTAGCAAAGAATAACACGGTGGTTTGTTAAACGGAACGATAAATTAAGAAAATGGAATGGATCCGCTAATCAACTATTAAACCAACTAAAATTTTGGCTCAAGACCTTACCCAATGAATTTGTTCAGGTTTCTACAATGCCAACTCTGATTCCTCGGTTCATGGGGTAAATAATATACGAAGGCTCATATTCCTATTGTGATTTCGTTCCCAACAATGACTCTGTACAAAACCTTCGTGAACGAGGTGGCTCCTTATTCCTACGGCGACCAATGAGTGTGTTACTACACTACTCACCTTTCTTCTATTGTTCAGCTATCTGAAGTCCCTTCGTTCTTGGAAATTCCTTTCTCAGTCATGCTCAAGGACAGTTGATACAAGATATTAAAGCACTTAAACAATAGAAATCCAAGAGGTTTAGTCAACGAGTTTCAAAAATAGCGATTTAACAGCTTCATGGTTTTACCATTCCAAAAGAAGTTAGCTTATGTTCAAAGACATGGCTGAAAATGTAACATTATCTTAACAAATTGAAATCCCATAGACCCTGGATACAAATCTATGAAGACGAATTAGTAGAAAAGATGTTATAGACTCAAGGACTTTAAAACTCAACATAAAACAGTAAAGATAAAGTGGAGAAGTATGATTCTTTGCTCGATAGGAGACTTAAAGGAGTGTAGATAAAATAAGGGTGTTTTTCTATACTAATAACTCGGTGAGCAGAAGCTGGTTATGCCAAGGCTACAATTAAGGATTCCCAGACTTCAAAACTATTTTTCCTCTTCGTTTGATCTTCTATATATAGGAAAGGTGAGACAATGTCATTATTGTGATTAACCAAAGTCTTTCCCTGGACCGTTGGATGGAGGTTGCCTCCTTCTAGCTTGATTAGACGATGGGCATTGATTTCCCTAGATAGGGGAAATGTTGATCCGTTCTCTAGCACTGATTCTCGAGGATGATCTTTTGACCCTTGGTGCAGCAACTTGGTTGCCTGCTTTGCTCTTTGTCGCGTTGTCCTTGGGCTACTTTGTTGTGCGCACTGTAGTGTCCTTTGTTTGCTTTGACGTGCGCTGCAGTGTTTATTTTGCTTTTCAGAGTTGACTTCAAAAAGTAAAAGCAAGTGTTAGTGTGATAAGAAAAGTACAACTCGCTCTTATCTTGTTTTACCCTTTTCTTCTTCTATTTTACACGTTGTATGTCGTTCCCTCTAGCAATCTAACACTTACTGCATTTATACTAATATTTAAACTTAAATGACTAAAAAAGGGTGAAATGATTGGCGTTTCGTGCTAAAAAATAAAACATATGGGAATGAATTCTCATCCCATCAAAGACCACAATAGACGTAATCAACATGTCACCCTCAAGTCTTCTGGAAGGAGAGATTCTAAAAGAAGTTTGTATGTGTAAAAAAGCAGTGTATGAGCATTTGCAAGTGTTTGGATGTAGGTTATTTGTGCATATTCACAAGGTTGAACGAGCAAAGCTAGATACGAAGACTAAGGAGTGTATCTATCTCGGCTCACTAAACGAAGAATTTGGTTACCAACTTTAGGATCCTGTCAACAAGAAGGTTGTGGGAAGCCAAGATACAATGTTCTTGGATATTTAGACTATTGAGGACATCTAGTGGCCTAAAGTCTGAGCTATAACTAGTGAAGAAAACCCTATTTTCCCTGTGCGAAATGAGGTAGGGGAAATCCAATAAACAGAACAATAAAGATGGCAAACAATAGAAAGAACCACCAATTGAAGGTAAGATGGGACCATAATATTTGGAAGTCAAAGATGAGGCATAATCGGGTTCCAAAGTGCAACTACAAACTCAGCAATCCATCCAGTTTATATGCCCTTCCACCAGATATCCTGCCAATGAGTACACAGTCATTATAAAAGAATGAGAGTTTCAAAGCTACGATGAGGCAGTAACAAGTGCTGAAAAAGAAGAGTGGGAGAAAGCCATGTAAGACGAGATGCAAACCTTGTATTAGAACTAAACCTTTAATATAGTCTAGTTACAAAAGGGTAGATGAGCTTTGAAGAACAAATCGAAATACAAACTCAAGGTGGAGGAAAATAATGCAAAGCCCAGATTGTAGTGAAATGGTGCAGTCAGAAGAAATGGATAGATTTTGATGAGATATTCTCACCAGTGGTGAGGATGATACCTTCAGAGCTATCTAGGTATAACAGTCACTCTAGACTTGGAGGTTGAACAACTTGATTTGAAAGAAACCTCTCTTCATAGAGTCTTTGAAAAAGAAATATACACGGAGTTGCCTAAAGGTTTCCAAGTTTTGGGTAAAGAGCATCTAGCATGTCGACTTAAGAAAAGCCTATATGGCCCGAAAAAGACACCCCGACACTGGTACAAAAAGTTTGAATTCTTTATGACTCATCACTACTTCAAGAAGACTTCAAGGCCCGACCTTACTCATGTAGTCAAACTTTTAAGCTGATTTCTGTCGAACCCGAGGAACGAGCATTGGGAAGTTGTTAGGTGGATATTTAGATATATCATAGGCACAATTAATAAAAGTCTATGCTTTGGAAGAGGAAAACTTGAGTTAGAAGCTTACTCAAATGCCGACCTAGGTGGAGATGATAACTCGAGGAAGTCCATCATAAGTTACCTGACAACCTTTGTATGGACAACTATTTCTTGGCAGTCAAAACTCCAGGAGTGTGTCACTTATTCCACTGAAGTTTGCAAGGAGCTATTGTGGATGAGGAGTTTCATGCAAGAGCTCGGCCATAGTCAAGAAAAATACGTGCTAAAGTGTGATAACAGAGTGTTATACACTTAGTGAAGAATCCCAAATTCCATGAACGCTCAAAGCATATAGACGTGCAATATCATTGGATCCGAGATGTGATAAAGGAGAAGTATCTGAAGTTCAAAAAAGTCCACACCAACCTAAACTGATCGGACAAGATAACTAAGATTGCTCCAATATAGAAATTTGAATATTGTTGTGAAGGTGTCAGTTAACTACCTTACCTCTTTTCCCTATAAGGGGAGCTTAGACATTATAACACCTCATAATGCTAAATGTGTGTTTATATGTGATAATGTGAATTAAAAGGGTTGGATTAGTGAAAATCCATGAATTAAGGTCAAAATGGGTAAAAAGGGTAAAATGATAATTTACCAAACACGTATCCCTAGGCATGAAAAATTGAGTAGGAGACCTCATATGACAAAAATAATGCCAGAAACGGACTCAGGACGAAAAATCGAGTGAATAGGCAAATTTTTGAAAAATTGATGAATAATGATTTTTCCGATGTAAAATACTGCGGTATAAGTGTACTGATAAGTGTGAGAATTTTATTAATATTTTTAGGAAACAAAAATATGTCATGAACCAGAAAAATACGTTGATTATGAATTTATAGTTGGAATTGATGATTGGATTAAAGTTAAATCGCGTGTGGGACCCGCTCCACCCAAATCCACTTAAGTTCCTTTTCCTCCCCTCACAAACACGCGAGCTCTCTCTCTATTTTCCTTTCTTCTTCACGTTGCAGCCTCCTCTCCACCATTGTTGAACCTTCAAACCCCTTTACTTCACAACTCCTCACTTTCTCCACCAAATCCATTGAAATTTGTGTTGAAATTCATTGGAAAACTCATTCTAAAGCCATTGGTGATACTCCCAAGCCTTGAAATCGCCTCTTGGAGGGGTATTTAGCCTAGGTCAGTTTCAAAAATTTGGGGAAAATGGTGTTCATGGAGGCATTGGATCTCTTATTGCTTGGATAAGCCTTGAAGGAGTGTCAAGCTTTGATTGTGAGTATATTTGCATCATTTTACGGTTGATTTTGTAGATCAAAAAATATGAACCCTAAGTCTTTAATTGTTGATGTGTGATGATAGTGAGCTCAAATGGAAAAATTGTATTAGATGATAATGTCTTAGAATGACTTGTTTGAGCTAGAAATGCCATGAAAGTTTTAGGTGAAAATGATGATTTATAACTTAGAAAAAATTGAAGTGTCATGAAATTGGGAATTTGAGTTGTATGAGAATGGTGTGGTGAGTTGTTGTATAATGTAGTAATATGATTAGATGACGTGTATGAGTGTTGAATTGGTAAATTAGATGGATTGATGAAGGGGATTGTGGAAATTGGAATTTAAGGATGTTGGTCATTAGGCTTAGTGGCTATGTGTAATTATGATATATGAATTGATGGATTGTGTGCGAATTTCTCGTTGATCATGGTGTTGGTCAATGTAGGGTGCCTCACACGGACGTGATTGTGGAAGATTGACTTGGAGCGTACGTGTTGGAACAAGACTCTCGCAGTTGAGGTAAACCCTTGGAACTTGGGTTTAATCCCTTGTGTGCTCCTCCACACCTAGTGGAAGGTTGTGGTTGGATTTTGTGTTTATAGCATTGTGTGATTATGTGCTTTCATGCATTATTGCATGTTGTGTGTGAAATTGTTGTGGTCTCTGGCCAGTAGATGTGTGTTGGTTTGGACTTCCGCTGGATATATCCTTTGGGGACTCCGGTCGGGTTGTTGCCGTGGGGCCGACTCTGGGAGCGGCACCAGGATGATCCAAACGAGGGACTTCCGTTGGATAGGGCTCAGGAGGAGTTCCAGTTGGGTTTTGCCATGGGTTGTCTCATCCATGGGAGAGGCACCAGGAAGGTTCCCGGGAGTTATATGATGGGGTCCTTGAACGTAATCCTAATGTGGATGTTCTTGGATTTGTCCCCAGTTGTTTGTGGTATTGTATGTCATGCATATTTACATAATGTTATTGTTGCACATTGAGGGAGCCATGGGGTGGAGAAAACCTCTAGTACCCTTGGTTTACTGAGATATATTTGTATATCTCACCCCGCGTTTGGGGACATCATTTCAGGACATTATGAGCACGAAGGAGCTTCGGGCAAGAAGCCCACTTAGTGGATGGCTGTAGCATGTGGTGCATTGGGCTATCATGGCATTTGGGAGGAGTTCATGAGATGCACATAGTAGTGTAAAAGATATTTTAGGCAGTGGTGTGGCGCAACCTGGCACCAGTGTTCTGTCAAATTTTACATTTTGTGTTATTTTGAGGTGCCTGGTCATCTAAGTCGGGATAGTTTCGGATAGGTAGTGAATGTACAAAAGAGATGGTAATGTAATAAGTATAAGGGAACCCTTAGAGGCTGATAATAAGTAAAATAAATTATGAGAATTATTGAATCAAGTCTTCCGCGATGTGTAACGGTTACGGTCACAGCTTTGATTTATTACGCTCTTCCGATTTTAAATGTTTGCGTAATAAACGGAAAAAGTTTACTCGCATTTTCAGAAATAAATTATTGTGATTGTAACTCCGCTAAATATCATAATCAATGATAACAATACCGGTGTACAACGGGCTGTTACAGACATGCTCCCTTATGGGCATAAAAGGAGAGATTTGTTGGGTCTATAACCCTTAATAGGCCGGACTCAATTGTCGAGTGCCATAATTTCTTGTTTAAAAAATATGTTTAGCAGCCACTACAGAAAAAGAATAAAGCAAAGACAAATAAACACAAAGAAAAAGAGTGCAAGTCAGAGAGATGTAGATTCTCTAACGAAGAAACCCGGCACCATTGATGAAGAAGGAGAAAGCCTATAGAGTAGGGTCCCTATCCCTTTACAGAGAGAAACACTTGTGAGAGGAATCTTGTGTTCAATCCATCCTTTTTAAAGAGTGAAGTCCTCCGATTGTTGAACTAGAGTGAATCCTTGTGTAATCCCATTATTCATAATGGAAGTTTTCTAAACTTGGTCCTATGATATTTTTTTTTTTTTTTTTTGATAACAAGGTCCTATGATTTTTACTCTTCACATGAAAGATGTTTTCCACGTTAAATTTTGGTGTTCTCTATTTTTTTTTTTCTATCTCTTTTTTGTTTTTGTTCCACTTTGTTCACTAACGCTTTTTGTAAGTTGATCTGTGAAAATTGGGTCCTTTCAGCTAGGATTTACTAGTTTTGTTGAATATTAAAACTAAAGGACATTGTAGCAAAAAATATTTAAAAAAAAGTTGTACTTTGATTAATGGTTAAAATTGTACAAGTACTGAACAGAAAGCAATTCAAGCCACTGCACAAATCTCTAAATTTTTCTAGAATTTAGATGGAGTATGAATTTAATTGGGATAAGGAAAAGTTGACAAGTCTAATTTCATCTATATGGTCCAAATCTTAGAGCCAATTAAGATCAAATATTACATTTGAAAACGAACTAAAGAATGAAATATCAACCTAAGATTTAAAACTCAAAATCTTAACTTCAAAAATCTATTTATCTATACAAAAATTGTGATTAAGTTCTTTATTTTATTTTTTTCCTCATCAAAATCTTAATTAAGTTATATACTGCGGAGTAAAGATTTAAAGAGAAGATAACTAAAAAAAAACAAAACAAAAGAGGTGATAACTAGGCCGAGGATGAGCTAAGCCCATAAGAGAATGACGAAGATCCAAAAATTGATCAAGGATGACCTATCTGCATAGTCTACAGCATGACCCAACTGGGAGATGGTCAACTTTGTCCCCTCATATATCATAAACTTCTATAATAGTTTTGGTTAATATAGGTACTTTTTTTTGTTTTTTAATCCGAATCAGTTTAATCCGGTTTGATCATTCACGGATTCATACTAGGAGCAGCTCTTGTAGCATAATTTTCTTTTTTTCAGGACTGGAATTTGAGACTTTTAGTTAAGAAGAATAAATTTTTTGTCACTTGAATCAAAAATTATTAGTAAATAGTATTTTGTTTTGCCTGCACCGCAATTAAAGTTCTGTTTGAAAAAATAATTTTTTGATTTTCGGAAAAAAAAAATCCTTTCATAAGGTCTATTTTGTTAAAAAAAGAAATTAAAAATTGTAATTTTTTTTTTTAGAATCAAATTTAGAGAACATGTGTGAGTTATTTTTATTTTATGTTTTGGCTTTTAACTTAAAAAAAATTATATAAAAAATACTTATTTCGTTAACTATTTTACAAAATAGATTTAAGAATAAAGAAAATCATAATACAATCAAACACACACTAAGTTATCAATCTCATATTCTACCTATAAAATTCTATTTCAAAATGTCCTTTCACGATATTTACGTAGGGGTGGCAATATGGGTGGAGTCCGGCGGGTCAATCCACCAACCCGCCAAAACGAGGCAGGTTGGGTTAAGATTTTCAACCCACCAACTCACCTCAACCCGCCTCGCTTAGAAGTAGGTCAAAACGAGTTCAACCCGCCGGATTATAATTTTTTTTTTTTTACAATTAGGTATTATTTTTATTAATCCTTAAATTTTGGTGATATCTAAATTTTTTTATCCTAATACTTCCTAAAAACAAATAAAGAATAACAATTTTAATTATGACAAATGTTATTTATATATAAGTTCCTAAAGAATGTTTGACAAATATTAATATACATTTAAAATTGAGACTAAAAAAATATAGAAAAATGTAAAATAAAATAAAATAATATTAAAAAAATTCATAAAATATAATTTATTATTGAATTTTAATTAATTTTTTTTAATTGGCGGAGCCCTTATTTTGAAATATCTTTATCATTCATCCTTGCTTTCAATTTCTTTGAAATATTTACCAATTGCAAGTTGCATTGACATGCTCCACCATAGCTATTTTGGTGGACCCATACATCTAAAGTAGATGCTGACAAATTTGTAGACAATGGAATCGGAAAATATCTGGCTAAGTTTGAGGAAAGAATCTAAGAGTTGGATTTAAATTGATATGATATCAATTTCTTAAATCCTTGAGATGCAATTATAAAGCTAGTTATATTGATTGGTTATCCGACGGCAAGTGTCCATTTTGTTGTAATGTTTCATAATGCATGCTTGTACTGAGCACTTAAAATTATATATTTTCAACTAGGGATATAAATGGTAAAGTGGCTTATCAGGACCTATAGCTTGATGTGCTTTTGATATGATTTGACTTGACTCGTTTTTAAAATTATATAGGCTTGAATCCATTAAAAGATTTATTTAGAAATTAGGCCACTAGCCAATTTTAGCCAGACCTGTAAGCCTCCAAACCCAATTTATATTTTTCCATAAATACTGTATTTTCTTGTTTTTAATAACATAAAATCTTATTATATTTTAATAAATTAATATTTTGATACTTTTTAATAAAATAATATCTTGTTATTTATCTTGCTATTTTATAATAAAATAATATCTTTTGATTTTTTAATTTTTTGCAATATTCTCTCTTCTCACTTGGCAAACATATATTTTTTATGCTAAATTCCTTCGCTATTTTCACCCAAAAAAAATTCCTTCGCTATCACCGCTCTTCTCCATTCCCTCATTTGCCAAATTTTGTTACTATTTTGTCGTTTTCTCAACTGTTCTTTTCTTTCAAATCATCCATCCCTCACCGTCAACTCTCAAGAATTTTGCAAGTGATAGTAAGTCCCCATTCTTTGTATTTTTTTTCTATTTTTTGTCTCATTGGCAAAATTACTTCTATCCAAAATTTCTATTAAAGTAATATATTATTTGACTTATGGATAATGTATGCATCTATATATCTTTTAAGCAACTAAGAATTCTACTTTCTTGCCATTTTTTTGTTTTTGATTTCTACCAACATAGTTAAATTGTTAATATTTTTGGTGATTTTATGCATAGAAAATAAATATATTCCACCAAGTTAAACATATAAAATAAACAAAATAATTATAACATATATTTTACGAAGTGTAAGATGCCATTTTCGAATGCTTGGTAAGCTTGATAAGCCAAGTCAAGCCTTATATTTTTCAAAAACAAGTTAGACCAAGCTTAGAATTTGGCTTGTATAAGGCCATCAAGTCAAGCCAAACTTGAAATAATTTACACAAGTTTAGCCCATTTAGGCTAAAGCCTTGGTTGGCATGACTCATTTACAGAATTACACCCTTGTCTTCAACCATTAAAAAAAGTTGATTAATCGATAAAGAGTTATTTTAGGTTAATTATTTATAGTGATACACTAATAGTTGAGCTATATTGCATGGCCCAATAATTTTATTCAAGAATTTTGAAGTCAATCTGAACTATGGCTCAATAACTATTACTCATTTATTCAATGAACTAACAATTTGACATATATTAAAGGGAAAGTTGTTTGTACTTTTAAATGATACAACTTGTGTTATTTCACTCTCACAAGAAAGTGGGACACATGCATTTATTTATTTTTTTGTCGTCTCTCCCCATGGTCTATCTCTTTCTCTCACATAAAATGACATAACTCTACGATCAAATTCAAGTTCAAATGGAACAACATATATGATTGTGATTTGTTTGACAAAAAAATAAAAGTAATAAATTTGACGCGTTTTGAGATCTAAAATTTGGGATATGTTTAGAATGATTTAATTATAATTATTTATTTTTATTAGGTAGTTATTGTTATATTTATTTTTAAAATATTGAATTGATTTGTAATAAGTTGATAAAAGGATGCTTTAAGAATCTTACCGTAGGAGTTGAATTTTGTTAATACGAACTGAGAACCAGAAATTTTTTATTTTACCAAATGCTATTTCTTCTATTTAATCATATTTCCGATACACTTTCGGCATAATCTCGACTTCGAATTTTCTCTACGTAATTGTATTAAAATTTTAGTAGAAAAATCTTTACCACTCTTGTGATCCTACCTACCCCGTCTTAATGAGTTAGACAAGTAAACTAAACTGCTAGTTCGGTTTTTGTTTGGAATTTTCCATGTTTGGTGGGTGGGTTACCATTCTATACTGATTTATACCTACTTTTTGGTAAGTGTGAACGGGGGGTTTCGCTGGTTAGAAGAGTCGGCCTAAATTCAACTGTAACAGTTGCACTTTTTTTTTTTTATCATTTCATAGGAAATTTTGAAGGGTTTATCATCTATCATTTAACATGACAATAAAAATTTTCTTATACTCACAATATTTTGTAGGGCCCGCAGCAAAAAAAAAACTTCGGCACGTAAAACGAATCTCTATAACATATAACACAATCACTTTTCCTACAACATAACTCTTATAAAACCTTATATTGAATATTATAAAAATTGTACAAAAATAATTGAATTGAATTCAGTAAGAAATTGAGTTCCATGTTTTTGAAAATTTATCATCTTTACATAAAAGTAATATATCACCGAAAAACTTTTTTTAAATTGACAAAAAAAAAAAACAAAAAACAAAAATTGATCACTTGTTAATATGTTCATTAACCCATCACTGATAAAAATCGCCTCAAGTTGCTTCTTTGTGACCAAATTTAACTCATAAAATACCAAACTGAATCTGATTTTGCTGATTGCAAAACTAAAATTTGAAAACTGATAGTGATATGTAAGCAACCTAGAGTTTTTATCTAATATTATTTTAGGGAGATTATATTTACTATCTTTTTTCGCTTATAACATCTTACAACTATATCTTAATCATTAATTTTTGTCAATTGACAGTTATATATTATTTTGATAACATTAATTAATTAATTATTAGTTCCAATAAATTATAATCGTTAGATTGATGAAAATTAATTATGAAGATTTGATTATAAGAGGTTATAAGCGAAAAGAAGTTGTAAATATAATATTCTTCATTTTTTTTAGAAAAGTGTTTATTATTTTAAATGACACAACCTTGTGTCATTTTCAATGAAACTATATCGTTTAATTTGATATGATTTTATATTCTCTCTCTTTCACTTTCATTTTTTTCCTAATTTTATGAAAAATAAAAAATATCAAAAATATAAAAACACATCACGTAATTTTATTAAAAATAACACAAAATTACATTATTTAAAATGACAAATACTTAACTTTTTTTTATTTATCTAAATACTCAAATAGCATACCTTCTATTTTTATTTTTATTTTTGGTAAGTAGCTGATAGTGACATCTGTTGAAAAACAGCCGAATACAGCCAAAACTAAGTTTAGTTTTTTCGGTTCTTTCATCATTTTCATTATTTATTTTTTCTTTCT
The DNA here is from genome assembly GCA_032173675.1 of Gastrolobium villosum. Lineage (NCBI taxonomy): Eukaryota > Viridiplantae > Streptophyta > Magnoliopsida > Fabales > Fabaceae > Gastrolobium > Gastrolobium villosum. Next base: position 30,772 of record JAVKPL010012036.1, on the reverse strand, counting down.
CACTTTTACTTTTGCCACAAAAAATCTATTAACGTCAGAAAATGAGAGGGCTTTAGCTATGTTCACTGATATAAAATTCATCATATATTATTTAAAAAAATTAAAAATTCAATGGGACATCTAGGATTAAATGTATGGTCCATTGGTTTCTTTTAATTTAGTTATTTTTTATTAAATTCTTTGATTCATTTTAATTGTACATATCATAATTATTAATTGGTCCTTTTTTTGAATCTTATATATCTTATTTATTTTACTGGTATGAGTGAATATTAGCACTCATAACACACATATATATATATATATATATATAGGCGGACGTAGGTGAGATAGAAGGGGCAAGTGCCCCCTTAAATTTTGATATGAAAATACTACAATACCCTTGGCTTAAAATCTTTTTTCCTTCTATCTCTCACTTTCTTATCACACATTTATCTCATTCTTTTCTAATTTAAGTGCTATGACACTTTGTGTTTTTCTTCTCTCTTTTTCTTTCTATTCTTTTCTAATTCCTAATTTCACTTACACACATGTCAGACTACAACATACATCTATATATAGACTTCACCTACCGACTTCTTCTTCTATATAATATAATATTCTAAACTTTTGCTACATGGGCTTTTCTTTCCTTTGCTGCAAGTCTACATATAGTGCAAAGACTGCATTTCAGATGAAGGCCAACATTCGCAGAGCCATTGAAGCTGGAAGAATTTTCCATACCTTTGTGTAGGCCAATTTATTTGTTATTTATTTTCTTCCTCTTTTGTTACAGCCTGGAGTCAAATCTCAACCTAAAGATAAAGTAGTTATTCTTGGCGATGAAAATTGCAAAGGTTAGATCTCATTTCTTTGCATTTCAGGTGCGGAGGTGCCCACCCTTATCAAATTCCTGGATCCGCCACTATAGATATATATATATATATATATATATATATATATATATATATGTATGATCATTTTAGATCCTTTCATGCATGTGAACAATAAACAAAAGTAAATTAAACATGTCAAGGTGGTTACCAAAAAAATATAAAAAAATAAAACATGTCAAGGTGACTAGTTGAATTTTCCGTAAGTTACATAAACATGCTTAAGATTTTCAAATAAAACAAAAGGAACTGTGGTTGCACGCATGCAATATGAGTGAAAGAAAAGAATAAAAGCTTATATCACATGATCTTATATCCATTCTCATACGAGATCGGTTCATTTAAATTACTAACTTAGCTACATATTATGTTTATATTTATAAATTATGTGTTATGTCATTATTTCAATTATCAAATAAACGACAAAATGATGGAAAGACATTATTTATTACAGGGATTAATATTTTTCATGTTCTAGAAAATAATTTTATCTTCTTCACACACAAAAAGTATGTGCACCCACACGTAGGAGATAAAATTATTTTTAATAACATGAAAAAAATTAGAAAATTAAATAACTTTGTTTGAATAAAAAATTATTGGGAAAGAAAAAATCATACATATCTCGTTTTTAAAGGAGAAAAGTAAATAATCTTCAAGTTGGTGACGTCCTTTCGGACGTGGTAGGATCCATTTAATTAGCATATGGTTGGCTCATTTCAACGGTGCAAACTTAACGCGTTGAATAATACCACAGACGTCCCATTAACAATTTCATTGTCATTCGTCATCACATACCAAAACTTCAATATCTTCTTTCAGAGGAAATACTTTTAAATATTTTCATGTTTTAGAAAATTATCACATTTTTAATTTATAGGTATCTTCTATAATTTTAAGAAAAAAATATCATTTAATATTTTGATTGTATTTAAAATAGTTTAGAGTGTCAATAATGGTTAGCATATCCAGTCGAACCAGCCCATGTTAGCAGCAATTTAGGTTAGATTTATAATATTTCTCCTTTTAGTAGATGACACTTGTTTGTCATGGTATCACAACCAAAGTGATAACAAGGTCAAGTTCAATTTTCACCGCCCCACGTTTCAAGCCGAAAAGATTTTTACGTAAGACGCGTAAAGAAGTAATTCAATTTAAAAGTTTAAGTTATTGGTTGAGAATATTTTTAATGGTTTATATTATTATCTAACACACACTCATACGAGAACCTATTAGGCTAACATGGTGGACAATGCACACGCTACCTATCTGTTCTAACAAATTCTATAAGACTTAATTAATTATTAATTAAATGAGGGGCCGTGATGATCAAATTCATGACACGGAAGCTCTGATTTCATGAAAAAGAATCAATTGAATTTAAAAGCTCAAGCCGTAAAGATAATGTTATATTAATGGTTATAATATAAAAATCATGGGGTTTGCATTCATCATTTAACATGATTATAAAAAATTTCATACACACACAATATTTTGTGGGGTCCGTATGTTTTGATGGATCTTTACCTAATACTTTGAGTTTTTAGGTTAGACGACATAGGGTGGCTTTCCCTATTGTAAATGATCTCTTACAAATGATTTATATATATGTATTTCATGATTTATTTGCTTTTATTTTTTATTTTTTTATTTTCCAGTTAAAATTAAGGGAAAAATGTTTGTACTTTTAAATATGACACAACTTATCTCCTTTCACTCTCACAAAGAAATGGAACCCACATCTTTAGATTTTTTTTATCCGGTCTCTTTCTCTCCTCTTTTATCTATCTCTTCCTCTCACTTAAAATGACAGAACTTTGCATCCTTCATAATGATACACAATTTTCCCTAAAATGAATATGATTCTTACATTGAATTCATGTATCACGTTAAATCACCCCATATATTCTCAATAATATTCTACCATTCCTCCTTGTAATTTCAACATCACACTACAAAACACCATTACCATTGACATTACCAGCTCCATGTCCAAATAAATTTTTTTGCTTTCTCATAAAGCTTTCATTCCCCCATACCCAACACAACTATGCATCTCACTCACCTCTGCATTATTCTACCCTCAGATTTTGATGAAATAGATGAACATGAACTGGCTCATCCAACTCCACAAGCCAATGAGATAAAACGAGTTAAGGCCAAAAAACAGCCTCAAGTGGCATGTGGAGGAAAAGTTGTTGCTTTCTTTCATGGTTCTATGACTAGGTTGCATGAATCAAAATGGGGGAGAAGTCTTTGCACACATGGAGCAAGAAAAACCAAGCACAATAAGAACACAATTGTGTTTCATGACATGGATGGTGTACCACTCTTTAACAAGATTGGGAGGGACAAAGAAAATCCAAGGATTTTTGGGTATGCTGAACTTTATATAGGATCAAGGGGTTTCTCTGAAGAAGAAGTTCTTGGAAGTGGAGGGTTTGGGAAAGTGTACAAAGCTGTTTTGCCTAGTGATGGAACATTGGTTGCTGTGAAAAGGTGCTTAGCAGGGAAAAGGGTACAATTTGAGAAGTCTTTTGCAGCAGAATTAGCATCTGTGGCTCATCTGCGCCACAAGAATCTTGTTAGGTTGAGGGGTTGGTGTGTTTTTGAAGATCAACTTTACCTTGTTTATGATTACATGCCTAACCTTAGCCTTGACCGTGTCCTATTTCGTAGGCCTGAGAACTTGAAGGAAGAGCCTCTTGGTTGGTTAAGGAGAAGGAAAATTGTTAAAGGTTTGGCAGATGCATTGTATTATCTACATGAACAGTTAGAAACTCAGATTATTCATAGGGATGTGAAAACCAGCAATGTAATGCTTGATTCCCATTATAATGCTCGGTTGGGTGATTTTGGTTTGGCAAGGTGGCTAGAGCATGAGCTTGGGTATGAAACAAGGAAAACATCAACAAAATTTGATCATTTCAACTTGGCTGAGACAACAAGAATTGGTGGCACAATTGGTTATTTGCCCCCTGAAAGCTTCCAGAGAAAAAGCATTGCTACCTCTAAATCTGATGTTTTCAGCTTTGGGATAGTTGTGTTAGAAGTGGTGTCTGGTAGGAGAGCTATAGATCTTACATACCCAGATGATCAAATCATTTTGCTTGATTGGATTAGAAGATTGTCTGATGAAGGGAAGTTTATTGATGCAGGGGATTCAAGGCTATTGAATGGTTCCTACAATATTTTTCAGATGAAGCATTTGATTCACATAGGCCTTTTATGCACACTCCATGACCCAAAATTGAGACCAAGCATGAAATGGATTGTGGAAGCACTTTCTGACATATCAAGTAAATTGCCACCACTCCCTTCATTTCATTCACATCCTATGTATATCTCTTTGTCATCCTCATCTGAGACTAGTCCAAGCAGCACAAGAGGCACTGGCTCAGGCTTAGACAATGCTAGCAATCATGCTTCTTCCAAATATGTCACAGCCAATGGTGATACTGTGTATGTAACTGCTGAAGCTGAACATAGAAACAGTGGAATAAGATCTTCTAAGAGTAATAGCATGATTCATCAGCCATCATTTCCTGTTGTTGAAACTCCTAGGGAGATATCATACAAGGAAATTGTGTTAGCCATTGATAATTTCTCAGAGTCAAGAAGGGTGGCAGAGCTAGACTTTGGAACTGCATACCATGGAATCCTTTATGGTCATTACCATGTCATGGTGAAACGCCTTGGCATGAAGACATGTCCTGCTTTGCGCCATAGATTCTCCAATGAGCTAAGGAATTTGGCAAGACTTCACCATAGGAATTTGGTGCAACTTAGGGGATGGTGCACTGAGCAAGGAGAGATGCTTGTGGTTTATGATTACTCAGCAAGAAAAATTCTTAGTCACAAACTTCACCACCATCATAACAATGGTAGTAGAAATGAGTGTTCTGTCCTCAAATGGCATCAAAGATACAACATAGTGAAATCACTTGCATCTGCACTTCTTTATCTGCATGAGGAATGGGATGAAAAAGTCATTCACAGGAACATTACCTCTTCAGCAATCTTTCTTGAACCTGATATGACCCCAAGACTTGGTAGTTTTGCTTTGGCTGAATTTTTGTCAAGGAATGAGAATTCGCATCATGCAATCACTGACACTAGCAAATCAGTTCGTGGGATTTTCGGCTACATGTCACCTGAATATGTCGAATCCGGTGAGGCAACCATTGCTTGTGATGTTTATAGCTTTGGTGTGGTGGTGCTTGAGGTTATTAGTGGACATATGGCTGTGGATTTTAGGCAAAAAGAGGTGCTATTGGTAAAGAAGGTTCGTGAATTTGAGATGAGAAAAAGGCCATTGCATGAATTAGCAGATATAGGACTAAATGGAGAGTACAGTTACAAAGAATTTATGAGATTGGTAAGGTTAGGAATTGCATGCACTCAATCTGATCCAAAATTGAGACCAAGCACTAGACAAATAGTAAGCATCATTGATGGCAATGACAAATTAATCATGGGAGAGAGCATGGAGAGCATGGAAGAATGGAGAAGAAGAAATGCTTGTTCTTTGTCTCTGGTTAAGAGAATCCAAGCTCTAGGAATACAGTAAAAATTTGCAGAAGAAACATAATGGTCACTGATAATTTGTAACATAAGAGAAAGCTTTTTTCTTCTTTGTCTCTGTGCTTTAGCTATTTTTGTGCTTATTAGTTATGCTGTATTGTATATAACATAGAGAAGGTTAATGTATTAATATATTTTCTGCTAAAGTAGTACTCATTTTGTACTTTCTATTACATATACATAATTACATATATATAATTTTCAATGGCACAAGCAGGTTGTATATATCTTTGTCATAACAATTGAAAGAAAATGAAGGAAAATATTCAAATTTGAACAAATTGAAGGTTATACACATTCAGCACAGTATAACATGGAAGTATCCCTCCAATTTGATGCAAGTATTCATCCATTTCAATCCCAAGTCTCAACCCTTTTGATGAAACCAAAGTGACCTTCCTATTCTTGAACCAGTTAATATCTTCTGATCAAGTACAAATTCTATGAACTCCATGCAATACTTTTTGTTTTCAATTTAAGAATGGCATCCACAGCTTCCTCCACCATTTAGAAATAGAACTTGAACTAGTTGCAACAGTTGCACCCTGATTTTCTCTTTGTGGCCATTACCCATTAGCACATTTTTCTGAGTATTATATACACCTTGTCCAATGTCATTAATTTGGGTGCTCCGAGAACACCACTCACTTAGTACTCCCTTATCAGTTATCACAAATAGAGACAGTAAAATAGGGGGAAAAAAATTAATAAAAAGGAAAGAAATTTTTTCTGATAATGAGAGGACCACCAAATTTTTTAATGGTCCTGCATCATTTTAGATTTTTCCTCGGAGACAATTGTGTTGAGTATTATATTTTTATCATAGGTATTGAGTTTTTTTTTTTTTTTTTTTTTTTTGAAAAAAAGGAAAGAAAAACAAAAGTCAAATTATCACTATTAATTATAAATTTCACGTTTTCGAATTGGAAGAATCCCAGATTGCGTATGACAAATAAGCATTATTTGTGATGTTGATTATTATTTGACTCAATGAAATTAATAATTTCTAAGAAAATAATTGATCAGACCAATACTATGTGGGCCGACCAATATGTATTTGGTCTAATCACACACGGTTGATGAAAGAAGACTCAGTTAGATTGTCTGCTTCTTGGGCTGTTGATGGCTGATAGTAGTGGGAAGAATGTGATTCTCCTTTGGCGCGATGACTCCGTAGAATGAATTCTTGGATGTTGATGGCTGGATATTGGGGTTTCAACGGAAAATGAATTCCGTAGAAAATTTTTGAAAAAAATAAATAAAAAATAAATTATATTTGTTGGTTTTCGACGAAATTTAGATTCCGTCCAAAAATTTCGACGGGAAATTAATTCTATCGAAAACTTTTGAAAAAAACAAATGAAAATGAAATTATATTTGTTCGGTTTTCGACGGAATTTAGATTCCGTCAAAATTTTTTGACGGAAAATGAATTCCGTCGAAAATTTTTGAAAAAATAAATGAAAAGTAAATTATATTTGTTGGTTTTCGACGGAATTTAGATTCCTTCAAAAAAAATTTGTTGTGTTTTCGACGGAATTTATATTTCATCAAAAGTTTTCGACGGAAAATGAGTTACGTTGAAATTTTTTTAAAAAAATAAATGAAAGCACTACACTCTTCAGTGAGTGTTACAGTTTGGCATTCCTGCCGTTTTTGTTTCCTGGATAAAAGATCTTTCATGAATTTTGCATAACCCGGCATATTTGCTAGGGCTTCAGCAAAAGGAATATTAATATGTAGCTTCTTGAAAATGTCCAAGAATCTATCCTAATGTTTGTTATAGGCTCCCTTCTTGAATCTTTCCGGATAGGGTGCCTTGGACATCACATATTTGTGGCTTAACTCATGCTTTTTCTTTACCACTACTGGTTGTTCTTCAACCTGCTCTTGTTCAATCACAACTTCTTTTTCTTTTTCTTGTACAATTACCTCAATCTCTGGTTCAATTGCTTCCTTATTCTGTTCCTCTTTCCCTTTTATTGTATCTTCCAAATTCACCGGTGGTTTTGTTGGAACTGTCAATGTCTTACCACTTCTTGTTGTAATAGCCATACAGTCATCCTTTGGATTAATGACTGTATTGCTTGGAAAGGTTCCTGGAATTCTTTCTGAAAACTGCTTGGCTAGCTGGCCTATCTGATTCTCCAGGTTTTTGATGGAAGCATTTGTGTTTTTATTGTTGGCTCTTGTTTCTTCCATGAAAGCATTGGTATGTTGAGCCATATCATTAGAAGTCTTAGTCATTTGAGCAAAAGCTTTTTCTCACTCAGCTGGCTCTTTTTGTTGATTCTGTGAAGATTGAGCATAATTATTGTTAGCTTTAAAATCCATACCTGATCCTTGAGTCCTCCGCTGAAAGTTGTTGTTACCACCAGGGAAATTTTGATTTCGCTGGAAGTTTTGTTGTTGTTGTTGAGGACGCTGATCGTACCAGATCCCATTCACCTGTAATTGTTGAAGTGAATCTTCGGATGGTGGATTCGGACACTCACTGGATTCATGACTTTCTTGGCATTGGTCACAAATCAGAGAAGTTGTTTGAACCTTTGACACTTGAAACTTGTCAAATTTCTCACTTAAACTGTCAAACTTTTTAGATAATGATATTACATCACTATCTGCTGGTTTTGTTGCTGCTCTTTGTGTGGGAGCTAACACACTTTCATTTTCATTTCTTGCAAGCTTTTTGATCAACTCAATAGCCTGCTCAGATGTACTTTCCCGAATAGAACCTCCAGCGGCACTATTTATTATCATCCTTGTTTCAGGAGTGATTCCATTGAAGAATATCACCACTTTTCTGTCATCATCTCCTTCGTAATGTGCACATTTCCTGTTTAGTTCCTGGAATCTGTTCCATGTTGCACAGAGTGATTCTCCTTCTAGCTGGCGAAAGTTTGTGATTTCATTTACCAGCTGATTATATTTTTCCATGGAGAAGAAACGATCAAAGAATTTGCTGGACAGATCTTCCCATGTAAGGATGCTGTTTGCTGGCTGTCGTTCAATCCACCTCAATGCTTTTCCCTTAACAACAAAAGGGAGCAACCGGAGCCTGATAGCATCTGTAGATACTCCATTGTGTTTGGTTGTATCACAGACCATTAGGAATCGTTCTATAAACTCATGAGGATCCTCATCATCAGCACCAGAAAATTGAACCCTTTCCACCAAAGAAATCAATGATGGCTTGAGTTCAAAATTGTTGGCCTCCACATTTGGCCTTACTATGCTTGAATTGGCCCTGTTGAATACTGGAGTCAGAATTGTATTCAACAGTCTTGGAGGTTGATTGTTGGCATTTCCTCCTCGTCCATGACCAGCATTGTTGTTTTCTGCCATCTCTTGAATTGGTTGTAAAGGTATGTGCTTCGAATCTTCCCAAATGATCTGTCTAGCAGCCTTCCTTAGTTGCTTTTCTGTCCTTGTAATTTCAGAATCAATTACAAAGTCCTTAGGCGGAAGTCTACCTCGCATAAAAATCAGAGAAAATTATTAGTAGCACCTGAACAACACAAAACAAGATAAAAAGAATAAAAAAATAGAAATCTAATCTCAAGAATCTACGGTTATTTGTAATATTGAAAACACAATCCCCGGCAACGGCGCCAAAAACTTGTTGCGTAATCGGCAAGTGTACCGATCGTTCCAAGTAATAAAAGTGATAAGTAAGATCGTCTCCACAGGGATTGGAAAACAATTACTACTATAACCAGTCCTCTTAAGTTAGATGAATCGATTTATGTTTCCACAATATGGTAACTAATTAAAATGTAAAGACTTGTTTTTAGGTTTTTACGAAAAAGATTTAAAATAAAGGAAAGAAATGTTTTTGTAGAATAAGTGATGAAGAATACTGTAGCCAGGGTACATTCACCAATTGTTCCCAATTTTACTTTGGATTGATTCACAATACTTATCGAAATTAACAACTCAGACAAATTATCATCTTTTTAGAAATAATTAGTTAGATCCCAATCCCTTGGTGATCTAACCTTTTACTTCAGTTGGAATCCTAATCGCTTAGTAATCCTGCCTGAAAATAAGCATTATGTAGATAAATCCCACGACTGCAATCCATACAAGTCTATTCCTAGAACATGCATGGAGAGTCATCTTTATCCCCTTTCAGGATCAGTATTCCAATATTCCTATTGCGAACCCTGATCCCCAGAATATCATTCCCTATTAGGTTGATCAGATCTAACAAAAATAATATCAATACGCGCAAGATAAAGATGAAATATATTAAAATCAATACATATAATGATTCAATCCTTGTAACAATTGTTCACAAAGGGATCATGCCCCTGACTACAGAAATAGATCTAGCCAATCAACATCATGATTGCTGATCTAATTTCAACATGAACTGAAAATAAAAATAGAAGAAGAAGATTACAAGAACGGAACAACGAACGCGAAGAACGCCCTCCTCCTTCAGCCGGATTTGCTCCTTTCTAGGTTTCTTGTGATGTGTTTTTCTTCAAAGGTTGAGTCTCTTTTTATAAGAGACTTTGACCTAATTTGCAAAATTTGAATTTCCATCTTTTCGCGCCTCCCACGCTGACAGCGCCACTCCCGCGCTGTGAGAGTGGGAGGTTCTGTCAATTTTTTGCCCACCCGCGCTGATGGTGCGGATCTCGCGCTCTCAGCGCGGGACCTTCTGCCAATTTTCCTCTTCCCATGCTCTGAGCGCCATTCCCGCGCTGTGAGCGGGGGAACCTAGGTCTTCTTTTGCCCTTTTTGCCTTCTTTTATGCATCTTTCCTGATATTCAGACTTTGGATATTTTTAATCATTTTTTCTGCCTTTCTTGCATTCATTGAGTCACTTTCTTCTTCTTTTCGTCTTGTAATTTCCTATATGCTGATCGCATATCAGAATCCCACATCTTGAAGAGTATCTCGAAGAAAATCTCAGCTAATTCTGTCATATGCTTTCTCCAGATCCACCTTAATCATCATCCAACCTTTGGCGCATTTCTTTGACCTCATAGAGTGAATAATTTCCTGAGCAATAATTACATTATCTTTCTCTTGCCTTCCTTTGATGAAACTACACCGGTTAGGCATAACAATTTTATCCATCTGCAATTTCAAACGGTTAGCAATAAGCTTAGTAATAGTCTTATAAATAACATTACAAAGGCTAATGGGCCGGAAATCTTTAAGGGACTGAGGTGAAGTTGTCTTCGGGATCAGACAAATAAGAGTTTGATTAATATCCCGAACTTTTTGGGGATTATTAAACACATCTTTCACCAGATCACAAATAGAACTTCCTACAGTATCCCATTGAGATTGAAAAAATAGACTATGAAGACCGTCCACCCCTGGAGCTTTGTGAGGTCCCATGGAAAAAACCGTACTCCTAATCTCCTTATTCGAAGGAATGCTACCAATATGAAGGCTGTATTCTTGCACAAGGTGAGGAAAGTAGCCTCTAATTGGAAGCTCAGGTCTAGCAGAATTATCCTCTTTAAACAAATTACGATAATACTCCATCGCCATATCCATCAGAATAGAGGGATCACCAATCCAATCACCCGTATCATTTTTCAGAGCATCAATACGATTTCTCCTTCTCCTAGCAACTGTAGTAGAGAGGAGCACACTTTATCCCCGATGATTTGTTCTATAATAATTTTGTTTTTTTTTTTTTAATGATTTGCTTTTTCTGCCTGCATATAACTTATCTACAGTAAGCGCAATACTACGTCATTTTAGGGCGAAAATTATGGTGTTTTTATAATTTTAATTTATTTCAGGGTTATAATAATATTTATATTTATAATTTTTTAAGATTTCAATACCAAAACGACATCGTTTTGGGAATAAATGCAGATGACTTATCTGCAGTAACTGCATAAACATTTTGCCCCTTTTTTTATCATTCATCTCCTATATAAATTTTTTCAATTTAAATCCATACTAAATATTATTAAAAATTAAGATAATATGTATATTTTATTCCATAAATACTAAAAAAAATACTAGGGCTAATTGATTATGAAGTAAATCAGAGGGATGTTTTTTAAGTAAATTTGTAATCATACCAATGGACCGAATCACAGCAACCAATGTGGCAGTGCTGAGAAGTGAGAACTTCAATTGCTGTAAAGATTTTTCCTTTAAAATGACACACTGTTCTCAGTACTATGTGTTACATGGTTAAGGAGATAGTTTGTTAGGCTATTATGTTAGATATAAATAAGTGAAGTGTATCAGTTGTTCGGCATTGAGAAAATAATAAAACCTTCTCCTTTTCGTTACCTTCCTCCTCCTCCTTCTTCCAGTTACGTGTATGTTATGCAAGATCGTATCAGTATGCCAAAATATGGATCCAGATACAGTAAAAGCATATTAACCAAAAACATGTATCAGTTTTTAAAATAAAATAAGATCAGAAATTATATAATACTTCAGTAATCATTACAACCAATAATAATAATAAAAAAGTTGCCAATGACAACCAAAAGAAATCTTATTATTCTAACAAGCTTCTTCAGAATTCGCATCACTTCCCCTTTTTGCCACTCCCTGACTCATGAGTACGTAACAACATTGAAAATCTTGCAGGTAAGGTTTAGCATCCTTTCTCCATTTTGCCTTGATTCGACCTTGCATTCTCATCAGGAACTTTGACTGCCACCTTAGAGTCAAAACTAAACTTTAAATAAAGGCCAACCCAGTTCTATACCCACGCGTGAGTGTCTGGGGAAGAAAATTGAGTCAAGCCTTACCCCCGCATTTTGCGGAGAGACCGAGTCGAAACCGGGAACTTGAACATCACGGTAAGCATGCTTACCACTGAGCCAAGCCGGCCCTTCTAGTCAAAACCAACCCTTCTAGTCAAAACTAAACTTTATCAAAGAGAATTAACAGAAAATCAACTTGAACTGAGTTTCATAGATTTAGAAACTAAATGGTATCCAGATCAGCCAATTTACTTAAAATAAAATAAAAAAAAGATCATGAACATTTCTTCTTACCTTTTAGTTAATCAGCCCAATAATTACGGCTGTGGCTCATCATCAATTTCTAAAATCTTGCGCTTTCGAGACATTGGATCACCTCTATGCATCTTCTTAAATTGTTCAAAATCCTTCTTAAATACCCAATGATACCCACAATTTTTCACTTCCAAGTGCACACCTGCACCGTCCCCGAACGAAACTATCATCTTAATATCTTCAAAATCATGAGTGTCACTTTTTTTGCTTGCTGCAAGACTCATAATACCACTTGATATTTCCCAAGGGAAATAGAATAGCCAGATATGATCTGATTCAACAGTTAACAGTTCACCCTGCATGTGTACATGACTGTCGAAAAATAACCAATCCGATTTATAATAAAAACCCATCTGAAAAGTGACACCGTGTCCGCATCTCAAAGTAATTGGATCATAAGATGCCACAAATACTGCACAGCAAGCAATGCCTATCCAATCATCGTCATGCATAATGGGAGATAGGTCAACACTTATTGAATTGCCAACGCTCTGATTGTTGAACCACCTTGGTATTTCACTTCCCGGAGAAACAATATCAATACCCTCCAAAGGGGCAGAGGATTTTAGGCTCACCTAATACCATAAACAAAGTTATATCTTAGTGAAAAAAATCATTTCAACCTAAAAATTTATTATGTTAGTTTAGTTGTTAGAGAAATTACATATAAAACCATTAAATTGACTTTCACCTAATTGCCAAAAGATTTTGGATTGAGACAAGATATAGGACTCATTCCATATTTTACATGAAGTTGTAAGTTGTTAGGTGAATGCAACTTTAATGATTTTATATATAATTTCTCTAACACGGCCTCGTTGCAAGAGTCTTTTGAACTTAAAGTGTGGCTATTGGATTCACCATTTGCAACTTGCAACCAATTTAACTTAAAAGCTTAAGCTATTAAGTTAATGTCACTTGCAACCAATTTAACTTATACGCTTAAGTTATTAAGTGAATGCCACTTTAATAATTTTATATATAATTTCTCTAAACATTAATGATTTTATTTTATATTTTATGAATAATGAAACAATGCACAAAACAGAACAAAATGAATGAAACTTGTGATCATTTAATCAATACTAATAAAGAAATCATTATCATTTCAACTCAAGAATTTAAGCGATTAGTGGAAGGACATCAATGATTTTTATATTTTATATAATATTTATGTAACTGAGAAAGAGAGATGAGAAAAGGAAGGAAGCAAGGGCCAAGAGTGTGCACCTGAACGACTTGTATCATCCATGAAAATATGATGCTATTGCAGCGTTCCCTCTCACTCAAATTTGGGCAGTTGAAGATGTATAATACAAGTGGTGTTCTCTGATATTGCTCAGGAACTTCATCTCCTGCTGGCATGTAAGGACGTGAAGGGAGCTGAGGCAAAGATTTCAAGTGTTTACAATGCGACAAGTTCAAATACACAAGTTTTGAAAGCTCCTTCAGGCTACAAGTTTTCACAAAATTGTTTCCCTCCAAATTAAGAAATGTTAAGCAACGTAAAGTTCCAATAGCATCAGGAATTTGTTGCAGATAGCAGAAACTCAGATCAAGAATTGTCAAACAAGAGAAGCAAGGCAAGGAAGGCAACAACCAAGTAACTGAATCTTTATCTGTTCTAGAATTAGAAGAGTGGAAAGGCAACAAAAGCCTTTCGAAGGTAGAGGATGTTGACTGCAAGTGGGAGTGCATAGCACGGAAAGGCAACAACATAAGCCTTTTGAAGATGGAAGAGGATGTTGATTGGGAGTTCATGGCTGTTTCATTTATACCAAGCTGCTTCAAATGCTCCTCATGGCTTGGTAGCAGGTTATTAAACATTTTTGAACAGCCAGAGAGATTTAGATATCGGAGAGAGGTGACATCCACTATGTTGTTGGGTATACCTACTAGATTTTTGCAGTTTTTCAAATTCAAGTAAGCAAGCTTTCTTAGAAGACCAACGGATGGATCGATCTGCAAGAGTTTTATACATCCTTCAAGAATAAGCTCCTCAAGATTTGGGACCTCTCCAAAATCTGGCATCTTCATAAGATTTTTGGAGTGGCTAAGGTCCAGACTCATCAAATTGGGCATGTACTGTGAAGACCAACAAGAATATAAAGAATTACTTTCTTTCGTTTTCTAATTTATCTTCAAAAATAAAAGGAAAAGAAAATGAGAATTCATTTGCCTGATTTTGTTTGTATTTCTAAAAGCAGAATGAAAAAGAGAGTTTATTGTACCTTCTTGACGTCCCATAGTTTTTTTATGTTGCTTTGCTTCAAGATCAAATGAACAGGATCATCCGGTTGAAAACTTGATGGCAAGTAAATGAAGGGATATTCATCCCACTCCACATATCGAAATTTATTGGAAAAACAATTGAGGCTTCCTGAAAATTTCACGCCATGGAGGATGAGCAATCTAAGGTGCTTCATTTTTGACAATCCTTCGGCCATCAATTCTTCAGATTCTTCTGGACCGTTCAAAACTATGGCTTCAACCTTGTTTTCCTAAAGGATTGCATAAAAGTGAGTAAAACTTAATTAAATCTAAATATTTATAACTTCTTCAAATATTGAATTATAAAGTTTTATATTTTCAAACAACTACTTTACCATATTCTCCTCCAACATAACCTTGCGGAAATCTTTGTAGAGCCAAAGCCTGCTCCAATTTCTTGGCTCTTTGGGTGAATTCTCTTGAACTATTTTTCTCCCGAGCTCTTGCAACAAATCGTGCATTTTGATATGATAAAATACTGAGTAATGGTAAGAAATAGTTAGCAGAGATTTATCAATGAGAACTTTCATTCCAATTTCTGGATGAAATCCACAACAACGTAGAACTTCCATAACATATCCTGGCTTTTTCCCATTGAAGAAACAAGCAATATCCAAAAATATTTCTTTTTCCATTTGTTGGAGTCCCTCATAACTGATTCGTAGCACATCTAATATATCTCTGTTTGGAATTTCTTTCAATCTTGCCAATGCACTACTCCATTCAGAGACACGTCGACCAAACAAAAATGAGCCCAATACTTTAATTGCTAGTGGAAGGCCATTAGCATATTCTAATACATCATTTGTCAATGCTTCGTAACCTCCCCTTATATCATCACATTTGAAAGCTTTTTTACAAAATAATCGAAGAGCATCATGATGATTCAAGAGTTGAACCTTGTGAACAGCGTGCACGCCGTACTCTCTTAAGATATGTTCATCTCTAGAAATTATAATGATTCCACTCCCCGCACCTAACCATTGAGGATCCACAGCTAATTTCTCTATATGTTCAACTTTATCAACATTATCAAGAACTATTAGGGACCTTAAATGACGAAGCCTACTTCGTATTAAACTAGCTGCATTTAAAGGATTGGGTATATGAAGGTTTTCTTCATGTAGTGTTTGGCTTAGAAGTTGCTTTTGTGCCTCAATTGGACCAGAATTGCTTAAATCATGAATAAAACAGTGAGCATCATAATGATGAGAGATTCTATCCCACAAAACTGAAGCAAGAGTTGTCTTTCCTATTCCACCCATACCACAAATTCCTACAACTCGAACATCATCAACCGGTCCCAAAAGTAAAAGTTTTTCTAATTTTTCTGCCGGAGATTGCAACCCAACAATATCATTTGGAAGACTTGAAGTTTTGTGATTCAATATACTTCCTATGTATTTAACAATTTTTTCAATCTCTATATTTTGTGGCCTGAAATTTTAAAGAAAATCAAGAACACCATATCAACACCTAAAAAAAACCAAAACGAAAAGTAGGACACAAGAGTCTTTTTTTTTAATTTTCTAAATTAAACACTCTCTTCATATATAAAGCATGTACATTTGGACCGAATTTTGTGTTTCCTCTTCAACAGATGATACAGAATCTCTATCGCTCAACTCTCGCTTGAAAAGGGAAAGTAAATCCATTAACACCAATAAGTAATTAAGAAACAATCAATATCAGATTGCCATAAAGTTAGAACTTACATATATAAAAGCCTAAAATTTACTTAATAAAGTAAAAACCATTAAACTTAGAGAAGATTACTTACTTATCTCTTACATCCCAACCAGAGAGATTGGCCACTTGTGTCAGAACTCCTCTCCATCTTTTCACTTCCTCCATCTTCTCTAAATCTTCTTTGAATTTTTCTTCATATTCAGCAAAGGCTTTCTCATAACTCTCACTTTGTTTTCGTACCTCAGATGGATCAACATCATAGAAAATAGGCAGAACCCGTCTTCCTGATACTTGAACGCAATCGAGAATATTTGCAAGTTCTCGCAAGCACCATGTTGAGAAAGCATAGTTCTTTGAGAAGACCACAACCAAAACCCGAGACCCTTCAATTGCTTGTTGAAGCTCAGGTGCTATGGATTCACCTTTCTTGAGCTTTGTATCATCCCTGAAGGCAAGAATTCCTTTTCTGTGGAGAGCAGCAAAGAGATGATCAGTGAAAGTTTTACGTGTATCCTCACCTCTGAAGCTCACGAAGACATCATATTTCCATGTTATCAGAGATGAAGAACTGCATTGGATGCTATTGCAAGCCATTGCAATTGCAAAGCTAACTTTTCGAGGATGGTGTATAATGGGTATACACTATTAATGTTAGTATTGGTGTGATGCTCCAACACTAGGATCGAGTGTGGAAATAAACAAACTGTGGGTATTGGGTAATGAACAAACTGGATGCTCCAATCTACGACGCACCGACTCACGTGGGACACCGCATGGAGGTTAATTCTAAAATGTTATATTTCGATATTATGGGATACATTTTGGGAGGATATTCTTACTACTAAAATTTTCTACTACCAACTTACTACTTATCTAATCACCATTGAATCAAAGAGAATGTTAAAAAGAAGTTTTTGAAAAAAGAGAAAATGTTGATCCAATGGTGATTAAATAGGTAGTAAGTTGGTAGTAGAAAATTTTGGTAGTAAGAATATCCTTCCTCTACATTTTGATAGGATAAACTGTGTATCATTTTAAAGGATGTAAAGTTGTGTCATTTTAAGAGAGATAAAGAGATAAATAAAGTAGAAGAGAGAGTTGACAAAAAAAAATAAAGATGTTGGTCTCACATCTTTGTGTGAGTGAAAGGGAATAAGTTGTGTCATTTAAAAGGATAAACATTTTTCCCATTTTGATATTATATAATATTTATATATTTTTATATTATATAATATTTTTAAAGTATATAATATAATTTATATTTAATACATATAACGGTCCATAAGAAATTATATAACCAAAATATTCAAATTTATAACATAAATATTAATAAAAATAATTTTTCATAACTTATTAATTTTTTATATCAAATTTTATAATAGAAAAAAATTGATTTATAAATTATTTTTTCATCTTAATTAATAAAACAAATTTAGTTCTAAAACAAATATGTCAAAACATTGATCATCGAAAACAGTTAATTGCATGTTAAAAAATGGGAAAAGTTATATTTATTGTTTATTTTTTCTTATTAGCTCTTACTACTAAATTTTAACTGATAATTTCTGCCAATCTAACAGTTA
Organism: Gastrolobium villosum; assembly: GCA_032173675.1. Taxonomy (NCBI): domain Eukaryota; kingdom Viridiplantae; phylum Streptophyta; class Magnoliopsida; order Fabales; family Fabaceae; genus Gastrolobium; species Gastrolobium villosum. Next base: position 12,756 of record JAVKPL010012036.1, on the reverse strand, counting down.
TAATTATTATAAATTAATAAATATGATCCACTGTTTAAATTGATGAAAATTAATGATTAAGATTTAATATAAAAAAAAATATTAAAGCGTTATCATCCCATGCTCTAAAATATTGACGAACATGTCAAAAGGCATTTTTAAACAAAAAAAGAGGGTGCCGGTGCATTAGAGGCTCCAATACACTATTACTGTTTGACTTTGTCGTCTTGTGGTTTGGGAGTTGGTGAAAACATATTTCAATGCCCTGTTCACGTGCGCTGAAGTTGGGTTGATAAATTCGGGAAAGTGATCATTTTGTCATCTTTGAACAAAAAATTATTAGATTGTCACAGTAACCGTAAATTTTGCCAAAATGCCACGCGACATAATTCGCTACATAATATAGTGAATTATGCATGCAAGTAATTCGCTACACAGTGTAGCGAAATATGTCACGTCAGAACCAAAAATGACACGTGTCAAATTTTCAGAAATTCACTACCTAAGATAGCGAATTATGCAAAAATGTCAAAATTTGACATATGTCTTTTTTGGTTCTGACGTGACATATTTCGCCACACTGTGTAGCGAATTACTACATGCATAATTCGCTACTCTGTGTAGCGAATTATACCGCGTGGTATTTTGGCAAGATTTACTGTTGGCGTGGCAGTATGGTAATTTTTTTGTCAAAACGTGGCACTTTGGTCACTCTCCCGATAAACTCAAAACCCGTAACACCGATCAAAATGTTACTCTTCGTCAATTTTTTATCTAAATATCATGCGAATAATATTATTTTCTAATTTGTCACAGGTTAAGTTCGCTATCCGGTGTAGCGAACTCGGTTTGCTGACACGTCATATTTCTAATGGTTAAAACCAAGTTTACTACCTCATGTAATGAATTTGGTGTCCATTAGAAACGTAAACACATAGCAAACCGAGTTCGCTACACCGAATAACGAACTTCCCCGTAGCAGATTGAGAAATAATACTATTCGCTTAACATACAGATAAATAAAATTGGTGAAGGGTGATATTTTAATCATTGTTTCTCACAATCCTATTGTGCTTAGAGCAGTAGAGGAGGGACATGCTTTCACTTTTTCTATTGAACACAAAAACCTGATCCTATCGGGCATTTTTTAAAGTGATCGGGGGGACCGGGTCATTATTTTTGTTGGAATTAATGAGAATAATATACAATGATCCATTGGTTATGAATAAGAAGTGGGTTAATAGAGAAAAAAGAGAAAATGGAAGATGAAGAGTTATGTGGGTTGTTTAAGAAAGTCCCACATTGGACAATTGGTAGAAAGTGGGAGAGTATATAAACTCCCACCACCATCTCCTTAATTGGCCCTTGGGTCACTACATATTTTATGTAGGGAGAGGAGATAGGTGGGCCTTGGTTCACCACCACACGCGCGCGCCACCGCCGTCCGTCCGGCCGGCTCGGCTCGGTTGTGTAATAAAAATAATTTTTTATTAAATTATTTTTATTTTTTGTCCAAACGTTGCTTCCCTCCAAAATTTCGAACCCACCCGCCGTTTTTGAACCGAACCGGTTCTTCCTATTCGCGAACCGGTTAAAGGACGTGTCTACTCGCCGAACCGGTCACCGGTTGTACCTGTTCGTCGGAACGGTCACCGGTCATACCCGTTCGCCACCGTCAGACACGGCGGTTCGCCGCCGGCGACTGTTCATCGTGACCGGTCAGTGTCTATAAATAGACACTGACACATTCGAAAAATCCATCCGGTTTTCTGCACAAAACCTCTGCCGGAATTTTTGTTCTTCCGGTATTGCATGCTGTTCTTCATCCTCCGGTGTAAATTCTTCTGGCATACTGTTGTGTTCGTTTGGGCTGTTGATTGGTAGTGCCACCATTCTTCAGACGGAATCCGTTCTATCCTGGGAGACAAGTGTCCATCAACCTTGGGCATCAGTGAGGGGGCAAATTGTCTTAAGGAGACACGTTCTGTGGGCTCGGATTCAATCCTCTTCTGCATACATTCTTCTGTCTGAATCTGTATTCTGACTACAAGTAAGTCTGTTCTTATTTTATTTTTATTGCACAGTGATAACTCTGATCATCTACCCCTTCTGTCAATTACATGGGTTCAAGGCAATAGTGATTTAATATCACCCTCTGTCTTCTATAACAAACTTAAGACAATTTCGGTTTTTTGAACCTGTGATCAGTATATTTTATTTTTCGTTATACTATATCTGTTTTAATTACTGTGTGACGAATTAATCTGTGTGATTAATTTCGGATTCTGTTTGTGTAACAGAAATGGCTAGTGTAAGTACAAACAATGCCAATGTTAATGCCTCTGTTCCAATGCATGCTGATAAGCCTGAAAAACTGAATGGAACAAATTTCAAACGCTGGCAACAGAAGATGTTGTTCTATTTGACAACACTGAGTCTGGATCGTTTCCTCAAGGAAGATGCTCCCACACTGAATGAGGGAGAACAATCTGACAAGGAAAAGGTTGCAGCCATTGATGCTTTTAAGCATTCTGACTTCCTTTGCAGGAACTATATTCTCAATGCTCTAGACAACTCATTGTATAATGTGTACTGTACCCTGAAGACCAGTAAGGAACTTTGGGAAAGTCTGGACAAGAAGTATAAAACTGAGGATGCTGCCTTGAAGAAATTCATAGTTGGCAGATTCTTAGACTTCAAGATGCAAGACTCCAAATCTGTTGTGAGTCAAGTTGAGGAACTTCAAGTGATTGTGCATGAAATTCATGCAGAAGGAATGTCTCTCAGTGAGTCATTCCAAGTTGCTGCCTTCATAGAGAAATTACCAAACTCTTAGAGGGACTTCAAGAATTATCTGAAGCATAAGCGCAAAGAATTGTCACTTGAAGATCTGGTTACCAGATTGAGAATAGAAGAAGACAATAAGATGTCTGACAAGAGGAATGGCAACAACCCTATGATCTCCAAGGCTAATGTAGTTGAAGAGGGATCTAAGTCAAAGAAGAGGAAATATTCTGAAGATGGAAATGCTAAGCAAGGAAAGGGCAATAAGTTCAAAGGCAACTGTTTCAATTGTGGGAATCCTGGCCACCGTGCAAGGGATTGTAAGAAGGAACAAAAGAAAGATCAGAGGAAGCCACAAAAGTTCAATAAGAAGAAGAAGAGCACTCAGGCCAATATGATTGATATTGCTGATCAGGTTGAAGAATTGAATCTGGCAGCAGTGGTGATGGAATGCAATCTTATTGGAGACACCAAGGAATGGTGGGTGGACACTGGGGCCACAAGACATGTCTGCTCAAACAAGAGGATGTTCTCCTCCTATACTCCTACTGATAATGGTGAGAAACTCTATATGGGTAACTCATCTACTTCAAAAGTTGAAGGTGTGGGAAAAGTGGCTTTGAAGATGACATCTGGCAAGATAGTGACACTGAATGATGTGCTCCATGTGCCTGATATTCGCAAAAACTTAATCTCTGGATCTCTGTTAAGCAAGAATGGCTTTAAACTTGTATTTGTTTCCGATAAGTTTGTACTTACTAAGAATGATGTGTATGTAGGAAAGGGCTACCTTAGTGAGGGCCTTTTCAAACTGAATGTGATGACTGTAAACAATTCTGATATTATTAATAATACTTCTACTTCTGTTTACTTGCTTGAGTCTTCTAATTTATGGCATAATAGATTAGGACATGTTAATTTAAGGTCAATTAAGACTTTGATGCATTTAGATTTATTACCTAAATTTGAATGTTTAAATGATAAGTGCCAAGTATGTGTTGAATCAAAATTTTCAAAATTACCGTTTAAATCAGTTGAAAGATCAACCGAATTATTAGATTTAATACATACTGATATATGTGATATGAAATCTACACCATCTAGGGGTAATAAGAAATACTTTATTACATTTATTGATGATTGCAGTAGATATTGTTATGTATACTTACTTAATAGTAAAGATGAAGCAATTATTGCTTTTAAGCAATATAAAAGTGAAGTTGAGAATCAACTCAACAAGAAAATTAAAATAGTAAGGAGCGATCGTGGGGGAGAATTTGATGGCCCCTTCGAGGAATTCTGTATAGAGTCTGGTATTATACACCAGACTACAGCTCCTTATTCACCGCAATCAAATGGGATTGCAGAAAGGAAAAATCGGACATTAAAAGAGATGATGAATGCCATGTTGATTACGTCCGGTTTACCACAGAGTTTGTGGGGGGAAGCCATGTTGACGGCTAACTATATAATTAATAGAATGGCCCACAAAAAGACAAAAAACATACCATATGACATATGGAAAGGTAAGAAGCCATCCCTGAAATACTTTAGAGTGTGGGGGTGCTTGGCTAAGGTTGCGGTTCCTAAACCTAAAAGGTTGAAGATCGGACCTAAAACCGTGGATTGTGTATTCATCGGTTATGCACTTAATAGTAGTGCTTATCGGTTTCTAGTGTATAAATCAGATGTATCAGATATACATGCTAATACGGTGATTGAGTCAAGGGAAGTTACTTTCTTTGAAGATATATTTCCGTATAAGAAAATAAATGAATCCAGTGGCAATAATGATGATAAGATATCAAGTGATAACAACGATGATCAGGTTGTTATACCTCGAGATGCTACAACTAATGCTGATCCTGTAGAGGATATAGAAGATGAACCTAGACGTAGCAAGAGGCAAAGGACAGCCACATCCTTTGGACCTGATTTTATGACCTATTTATTAGAAAATGAGCCTCGGACTTATAAGGAAGCTATAATGTCTCCAGAAGGACCATTCTGGGAAGAGGCTATCAATAGTGAGATAGAGTCTATTTTGTCCAACCACACTTGGGAATTGGTAAATCTTCCTCCTGGCAACAAGCCTTTAGGGAGTAAGTGGGTGTTCAAAAGAAAAATGAAAGAGAATGGCACTATTGATAAATATAAAGCAAGGCTTGTGGTAAAAGGCCACAAGCAACGTGAAGGTCTCGATTATTTCGATACTTATTCTCCTGTTTCACGGATCACATCCATTAGGATGTTGATCGCAGTAGCTGCTTTAAATGGACTAGAAGTACATCAAATGGATGTTAAAACGGCATTCTTAAACGGCGACCTGGAAGAAGAGATATATCTAGAACAACCTGAAGGTTTTGTTGTTCCAGGACAAGAACGGAAAGTTTGTCGCTTAATAAAATCCCTTTACGGGTTAAAGCAAGCTCCAAAGCAATGGCATGCGAAATTTGATAGTGTTATGTTATCAAATGGATTTCGAATTAATGAATGTGACAAATGTGTCTATGTTCGAAATACAGGAAAAGGGTTTGCAATTGTATGTCTTTATGTAGACGACATGTTGATTATGGGTAGTAATTGTCAAATGGTCAATGCTACTAAACAATTACTGAAAAGTAAATTTGATATGAAAGATATGGGGATAGCAGACGTTATCCTAGGTATTAAAATCCATAGGACATCTGCAGGGTTGGCCTTATCACAGGCTCACTATATAGCTAAGGTTCTTGAGAAATTCAAAAGTTTGAATATAACCCCTGTGAGGAACCCTGTAGATTGTAATCTTAGTTTATTAAAGAACACTGGTAAAGCTACAGCACAAAAGCTATATGCTCAAGTGTTGGGTAGCCTGATGTATGTTATGAACTGCACCAGACCTGATATTGCTTATGCAGTAAGTCTGCTAAGTCGCTTTACTAGTAATCCAAATGAAAATCATTGGATAGCTATGGTAAGAGTTTTGGGATACTTAAAGTATACTCAAAAATTATGCTTTGCATTACGAGAAATACCCCGCAGTTATAGAAGGGTATTGTGATGCAAACTGGATCACCGGCTCTAATGACACTAGATCCACAAGTGGATATGTGTTTACCCTTGGTGGAGGTGTTGTGTCTTGGAAATCGTCCAAACAGACTTGCATCGCAAGATCAACCATGGAAGCAGAATTCATTGCTTTAGATAAGGCTGGTGAAGAAGCAGAATGGCTTCGTAACTTTATTGAGGATGTTCCTAACTGGCCAAAACCGGTACCATCTGTATGCATACATTGTGATAGCCAAGCCGCTATTGGAAGGGCCAAGAACATCATGTATAACGGTCAGTCTAGACACATACGTCGTAGATATGATACCGTAAGACAACTACTCTCGAACGGAATCATTACAATTGATTATGTTAAGTCTAAGGAGAACATAGCGGATCCGTTAACCAAAGGGATTCCTAGAGAGTTGGTTGAATATTTGTCGAAAGGAATGGGTTTAAGGCCTATCAATTGTTGAGCATTGCAGCAACTCTACCTAGAAGAGTGGAGATCCCATGAACTAGGTTCAAAGAGACAACTAAGTGATGGTCGACTGCCCAAACACTGTGGAGTTTTAAACTCATACTCATTCCTAGACAAGACAGTGTATTTATGAGGGTAAGCACTTAGGCTTTTAATGATTTCTTAAATCTGTTGTGTTCAGATGATGTATAGTGAGTTACATCACAAGAAATCACCTATGTGAGTGTGAAGTGAGGGCCGCTTCTATGAGAATTTTTCAAAGGCCGATTCTCGAACAACACTCGCAGAACCAGGTAGGTGTCCCACGGCCAAAATGGGCGCAACAAAGGACCAACGATGCTAGAGAAGCAATTGTGTGACTCCTATTGTCTAGGTATACACTAAAGGTTGACGGTTCAAGTCGCCCTAGACCACCGATTGACCGAGTATATCCGATAGGTTTTCACTAGAGAAGGTTCAAAGGTAACTCCACCTATCTCGATGCAGTTGTTTCTCGTTGAGGAATTTACACTTTGCATTTATACTCTTATGCATATAGTCACGATGTTTTGACTTCTTATCCATGTGGGGGATTGTTGGAATTAATGAGAATAATATACAATGATCCATTGGTTATGAATAAGAAGTGGGTTAATAGAGAAAAAAGAGAAAAGGGAAGATGAAGAGTTATGTGGGTTGTTTAAGAAAGTCCCACATTGGACAATTGGTAGAAAGTGGGAGAGTATATAAACTCCCACCACCATCTCCTTAATTGGCCCTTGGGTCACTACATATTTTATGTAGGGAGAGGAGATAGGTGGGCCTTGGTTCACCACCACACACGCGCGCGCCGCCGTCCGTCCGGCCGGTTCGGCTCGGTTCGGTTCGGTGTAATAAAAATAATTTTTTATTAAATTATTTTTATTTTTTGTCCAAACGTTGCTTCCCTCCAAAACTTCGAACCCACCCGCCGTTTTTGAACCGAACCGGTTCTTCCTATTCGCGAACCGGTTAAAGGACGTGTCTACTCGCCGAACCGGTCACCGGTTGTACCTGTTCGTCGGAACGGTCACCGGTCATACCCGTTCGCCACCGTCAGACACGGCGGTTCGCCGCCGGCGACTGTTCATCGTGACCGGTCAGTGTCTATAAATAGACACTGACACATTCGAAAAATCCATCCGGTTTTCTGCACAAAACCTCTGCCGGAATTTTTGTTCTTCCGGTATTGCATGCTGTTCTTCATCCTCCGGTGTAAATTCTTCTGGCATACTGTTGTGTTCGTTTGGGCTGTTGATTGGTAGTGCCACCATTCTTCAGACGGAATCCGTTCTATCCTGGGAGACAAGTGTCCATCAACCTTCGGCATCAGTGAGGGGGCAAATTGTCTTAAGGAGACACGTTCTGTGGGCTCGGATTCAATCCTCTTTTGCATACATTCTTCTGTCTGAATCTGTATTCTGACTACAAGTAAGTCTGTTCTTATTTTATTTTTATTGCACAGTGATAACTCTGATCATCTACCCCTTCTGTCAATTACATGGGTTCAAGGCAATAGTGATTTAATATCACCCTCTGTCTTCTATAACAATTTTTGGATGGTTCCCTTTTCCTTTTTATGGAAAAAGATTATTCCCTTCCAATCCCTCGTTTCTTATAAAATTCCCTCTCACTCGTTTGTTTCTTACTATTTTTGGAAGGGTGCCATGTAAACTTGGACCGCTAAAACAAACCTCATCCTACTGACAAAAACTTTGGTGCACCGGCTATCAAAATCGTTGTTCTATTTTACCAAGAAGGTAATTATATTGACAATTTTGTTTATTAATCTATAAATTATATTATATTTTACTGAAAAATGTTTATTCAAAAGTATTTTACTATTAAAATATAAGAGTTTGTAGATAAAAAATTTATAAATATAATAATTCTCTTTGTTAAAATAGAGAAAAAAAATTAGGAATTAAAAAGTTATTTTACAAAAATAACCCCACCTACTTTTTTATCTAAAACAAAGGGGTTCTATTTCTGAAACAAAGTTTTGTGGTTCTATTTCTGAAACAAAACTCACACAATAGTTAATGTGGTTCTATTTCTGAAACAAATTTTCTTCATAGTCCTCAGTGGATATTTCTCAAAGAAAGCTTCTTCACAAACTTCACAAAACATCAGGGTTAATTTGGTCCAAATTTTTTGATTAATTTGTCACTTCCTTGGGAAACAAAAAATATCAACAAATTTGTGGAATTGTTGAGTTAGAATTGGTACCCACATTTGCACAGCACCAAGAAATCCAGGAAAAAAATTATCCGGGATAGTTTTTGATTTTTGGCTACCAAACATGACATTCCCATTTACTCAAGTTGACTTTCTCTTACTTTTATAAACAATCCTGGTACCAAACACCACCCAAAGTTTTTCTGGATCCTAACGTCTCTTATCTAATGGTTTTGGCGTTTACCCGCTACTGGATTTTGTTGAATAAACTTTAAATGTTTTGTTAGTTTTATATTTAATAGTCTTAAATTAAGCAGTCATGTGTTTAGGTAAGTGAAAGGCCAAGAGTTGTAAGAAAGTGAAAGACCAAGAGTTGTAAGAAAGTGAAAGGCCAAGAGTTGTGAGAAAGTGAAAGGCCAAGAGTTGTGAGAAAGTGAAAGGCCAAGAGTTAGAGAGGCCAAGAGTTGGAAGTTTTAGTTTTGTGGTTTATGGCTAATTTAATGTTTTGGTTCATGAAAAGGCAATCTAGTGCCTATATAAACTAATCCATATTGTAAGCAACATATCACAAGAAAAAGAGAAATACAAGTTTTGTCTTCTCCACAAGAAAATAGTTGTTTTTATTTTAAGTTCTACATTATAGTGATACCACAAATTGGTATCAGAGCTATGGAGAGGGGGAGTGATATGGCACTACCTAAGTTGACGAAGGAGAACTACGAGAATTGGAGCATCCAGATGAAGGCTCTTCTCGGATCCCAGGATGCTTGGGAGAATGTTCAAGCAGGTTTTGTAGAACCACAGGACACTGGAGGCCATTCGGCGGCTCAAACCAAAGCGTTGAAAGAGACGCGTGCAAAAGACAAGTTGGCGTTATTCATGCTCTGCCGAGCTGTAGACGAATCCGGGTTTGAGAAGATAGCAAATTGTGGACCTCAAAGGCAGCCTGGGACATCTTCAAATGTCTATAGAGGAGCTAACCGGGTTAAACAAGTCCGGCTCAAACCCTTCGTGCCGAGTTGGAGGGAGGAATGAAGATGAAGGACACGACAGGTGTTTAAGAATTAATTGCACAAGCTTCGGATATTGTGACCAGTTAAAACGGAATGGAGAAGATATACCTGACACCAGAGTGGTGGAGAAAATCTTGAGATCTTTGACAGACCAGTTCGAAAACGTTGTTTGTGCCATAGAGGAGTCCAAGGACCTGTCTACACTCACCATTGACGAGTTGGCGGGTTCCCCTGAAGCGCATGAACAAAGAAAGAAGAAGAAGGAGGAAACTCTTGAGCAGGCACTTCAGACCAAAGCAACAATTAAAGATGAGAAGATGCTCTATTCTCAAAATTTTCGAGGTATAGGACGTGGCCGCGGTGGACGAGGTACTAGCCGTGGTGGTAGAGGTCGAGGCCGAAGTCAAGAAGTGTATAGTGATGAGGTAGGACAGTCAAATCAACAAAACTGGAGAGGAAGAGGACGAGGTCGACGAGGAGGTCGGTCACATTATTCAAACATCGAGTGTTACAAATGTGGAAAGTTTGGTCACTATGCAAAAGATTGTAACTCGGACAAGTGTTACAACTGTGGCAAAGTCGGACATTTCGCAAGAGAATGCAGAGAGGAGAAAAAGGTGGAGGAGACGTCCAACCTAGCCACAGAAGGCGAGATGAAGGATGGTGTCTTGTTAATGACACACAGTAAAGGAAGTCCAGACGATGACATGAGAATCACATGTGGCCCAGGTGAGAGCAACCACATGTGCGGACATAAGGACTTCTTCAAGGAGATGAGAAAGGTGGAAACCGGACATGTTTGGTTCGGGGATGCCTCAAAGGTTGAGGTAAAAGGCCGAGGTACGATCTGTTTCCTACAAAAGGACAGGTTAATTGGCTCATTTTAGATGTGTGCTATTGGACCCGACCTAAAAAGCAATATTTTAAGCATGGGTCAATGATAGAGAAAGGTTACTCGGTTGTGTATTGAAAGACCGGGTATTGTATTTGAAAGATGAGCAAGGTCGGCTGATAGTTCGGGTTCAAATGGGTAAGAATCGTATGTATAAACTAAATCTGAAATGTATACAGGTTGAATGTTTACAAGCCGAGGTGGAAGATAAGCATCACTTTGGCATCCAGTTTGGTCACCTACATTATTAGTGGTGTCAACCGAGTTGGCAACGAAGAAGATGGTGGAAGGGTTACCTGGCATCAACTTTGAAGGAAAGTTTTGTTGAGAATTGTGTACTTGGCAAGCATGCCAGGACCACGTTTCAGAAGATGGCAAGATTCCGGGCTAAGCAACCTTTGGAACTAATACATACCGACTTGTGTGGACCCATCAATCCGGGTTCCTTCAGCGGTAAGAAGTATTTTATTTCCTTTATTAATAATTTCTCCGGAAACTTAGTCTTCAAAAGGAGAAGTCCGAGGTGTTTGATGTGTTCAAAAGGTTCAAGGTGATGATTGAGAAGGCAACAGGAAGCTATATTAAAAATAAAATTTAAGTGTCAGCAGAAGATGGGGATGCCCTCAACAGCGTTTATGTCTTTCTGTGAGGAACAGGGGATAAGGAGGTTTCTTGGCAAGGCGTGCTCACGCGACAAATAGCGTGAGCTAAAGGAAGAACCGGACTATTCTTGACATGGTTCGGTCGATGCTGAAGAACAAAAGGATGCCGAAGGAGTTTGGGCGGAAGCTGTGCAGTGTGCTGTGTATGTGCAGAACCGATGTCCACATTCGAACTTGGATGATAAAACTCCACAGGAAGCATGGAGTGGTCAAAAGCCTTCAGTGGCTCATCTCAGAGTTTTTGGCAGTATAGCCTATGCACACGTACCGGACCAGCTCAGAACCAAGCTCGAGGATAAAAGCAAGAAATATGTTTTTATTGGATATGATGAAAAAACAAAGGGGTATAAGTTGCTTGACCCCGTCAACAAGAAAGTCATAGTAAGCAGAGATGTAGAGCAATGAAGCAAATGAGTGGGACTGGAACAATTCTTCTGAGGAAAATTTTGAAGACGGAATCTATGAACACAATATCAGACCCGGCAAGTCCTGAAGCTTCTGATGATGAAGATGAGGTACGACAACCCAGGATGCGAAAGCACTAGAATATGAGTCAACAAGTGAGGTACATTTTGTTTGTCTTCTTGCAGATTCTGAGAACATCAAGTTTTGAAGAAGCCATCCGAGATAAGAAATGGCAAGATGCCATGGATGAGGAGATAGAAGCCATTGACCGAAATAACACATGGGAGTTATCCAAGCTACCAGAAGGAAGTCGGCCCATTTGAGTGAAGTGGGTGTTCAAGAAGAAGATGAATGCTCAAGGGGAGATAGAACGATATAAAGCTCGGCTAGTTGCAAAAGGTTATAAGCAAAAGGCTGGAATTGACTATAAAGGGATGCCCTGTTTCAGGATCAAGTTAATTCGGCTACTCATCTCACAGGCTGCTCAATACAGATGGCCAATGCATCAAATGGATGTAAAGTCGGCATTTCTGAATGGTGTTCTTGAAGAAGAAGTTTATGTGGAACAACCGCCGGGCTACATGAAGGCAGAAGAAGAAGGTGCTGAGGATTGAAGAAAGCACTTTCCAAGGGGTTGAAGCAAGCACCACGGGCATGGAATGCTCGTATTGACAAATATTTCAAGGAGAATGGACTTGAACAATGTCCATATGAACATGCTATTTATGTCAAGAAAAATGGAGGAGACTTGTTAATTGTCACTCTATATTGACGACCTCATTTTTATGGGAAACAATGCCAAGATGATACAAGAGTTCAAGAGCACAATAGACAAGAGAGTTAGAAATGACAGATCTCGGTTTGATGAAGTTCTTTCTTGGTTTGGAAGTAAAACAAAATGAGAAGGGAATCTTCGTGTCACAGGAGGCTTATGCAAAAAAGATTTTGAAGAAGTACAAGATGGAAGATTGCAACTGAGTTAGACACCAAATGAAACCCGGTTCAAAACTCTCTAAGTTTGATGGAGGAGACCGTGTTGATGCAAGCAAGTACAGAAGTTTGGTGGGAAGCTGCTACGTTATCTCACATGCACGAGGCCGGATATCTCGTTAGATCTTACGACATAGTAAGTCGGTTCATGGAGGAGCCGAGATACACACATTGGAAGGCGGTAAAGAAAACCTTGAGGTTGTGTTCAAGGTACAAGTCTCACACGGGTTACACTACTTCGAGCTCGGTAAAATACAAGTTGATTGGATATTCTGACAGTGATTGGTGTGGAGGCAACGTAAATAATAGAAAGAGCAAATGTGA
>JAVKPL010012035.1:0-58546 GCA_032173675.1 Gastrolobium villosum | reverse complement strand
AGTGGCATTTGATGACTAAAACAGTGGCATATTATGCATAAAAACAGTGGCATATGATGACTAAAACAGTGGCATTTTATGCATAAAAATAGTGGCATTTGATGACTAAAACAGTGGCATATTTATGCATAAAAACAGTGACATATGATGACTAAAACAGTGGCATTTTATGCATAGAAACAGTGGCATTTGATGACTAAAACAGTGGCATATTATGCATAAAAACAGTGACATATGATGACTAAAACAGTGGCATTTTATGATAAAAACAGTGGCATTTGATGACTAACACAGTGGCATTTTATGCATAAAAACAGTGGCATTTGATGACTAAAACAGTGGCATATTATGCATAAAAACAGTGACATATGATGACTAAAACAGTGGCATTTTATGCATAAAAACAGTGGCATTTGATGACTAAAACAGTGGCATATTATGCATAAAAACAGTGGCATATGATGACTAAAACAGTGAGTGTTTTTATGCAGAAACAGTGGCTTAGGGAGCACTAAAACAGTGACATATATGTGCAGAAACAGTGGCATATAATGTGCAGAAACAGTGGCATATAATGTGCAGAAACAGTGGCATATATGTGCAGAAACAGTGGCATATAATGTGCAGAAACAGTGGCATATATGTGCAGAAACAGTGGCATATAATGTGCAGAAACAGTGGCATATATGTGCAGAAACAGTGGCATATCCATACAAGAAAACAGTGGCATGAGTTTGAACATAACCATGAGATTTTGTCCCATAAGAAAGACCCACATCCGAATATGAATATCCGGATATGAATATCCGGATACCATATCCGAATATGAATATCCGGATATGAATATCCGGATACCATATCCGAATATGAATATCCGGATAGAATGATGAAGCTATTTCATGATGATTTGTATGCATAAAAATCTCACGGCTATTTCTTTTTTTTTAAGGTGAGGGAAGGAAGAAGTCCCACATCCGAATATGAATATCCGGATACCATATCCGAATATGCATATCCGGGTACCATATCCGGATACTGATATCCGGATATCTGTTCGACAAATATCCGGATATCTCACGACAGAATGCAGTTTCTGCATTTCGTGAAAATCCAGTCCAAAGATCCAACTTTTAACACTTAATTAAGTTAAAGCATGCATCTTTAATCTGTTTTAGGTTCATACTCATTATACCTTCTTGTTTACTCATTAAACATGGCAAAGACATCAACTTTAAGCCACAAAACTAAGATCAAAGATGAGGTAACTTACCCCAAGCTTTAAGCAGCCAACAATGGTGCTCTTGGAGCTCACAAGTCAGCTCCAAGGTACTGACTTTAGGGAGGACGAAAATGGAGCAACAAGGTGAGTTCTTTCCTCACCAAGGAAGCTACTTGGAGACTTCACCACCCACACACAAAGCTCCTTCACCACACAACCCAAACTCAGCAACAAAACCAACTCAAGAAACACCCCTCACTCAGCAAGAGCTGAAATCTAACCTCACAGTGCACTCTCCTAGTTATTTGCAAAGTCAAAGAGGAGGAAAGACAAGGTAAAATGGTGTTTTGGTCATAAGGAAAGAAGAGCATGCAATGGAACAGTGTTGTGCAGCAAAAATAGCCTCCTCCACGTATGAATAGTGGCTGCCTAGGGTTGTGTGCCCTCTTAATGGTAGTATATATAGGCATTTAAGCCATAACGCGCAGTATTAGCCTTAATAGCAATGCAAAGGATCTTGATCCCAAACTTTAGAATGTAGACCTACACAATTTTCTAAGATTTGTCATATTTTTATTTTATTTTTCGGAGCACCTTTCCGGTACGCGCTTTTCCATAGCCAGTATCAGTTCTGGCATCAGATTACATTATTTTGACCTGAAAGTTATTTTACAAGTCCTACATAATATTCTAATAATTATCATGCGTTCGTTATAATTTTCCGGGATACTTTTCCGGTACGCATTTATACCGGGTAGCAGAACCGGTATTTGCGCTTTTCTTCCGAAAAGCGACTTTGAGCAATTTTACTCACTCAGTATAATTATTTAAGCTCAATAATAATTATTAAGGTCAATTATGGAATCATTTTCTAATTATCATAATTAATTCACTAATTACCTTAATTAGCGGTGTGGGTTCTTACATTCACCCCACCTTTTTAAGGATTTTGTCCTCAAAATCAGAAACATACCTGTCTCGAAAGTCGGGATACTGTCGGAGAAGCTCATCCTCTCGCTCCCACGTGCACTCCTCGGGACTACGCCCAGTCCACTGCACCTTGACCATCGGAATGATCTTGCTTCTAAGCTGTTTCTCGCCTCGATCGAGGATCTTGAGTGGTCCGACGGGAGTCTTTAGGTTCTCCCGAACCTCCACATCATCCGGCCGCACCACGTGCGAAGGATCTGCTATGTACCTCCGAAGCTGAGACACGTGAAACACGTCGTGGATGTTGGCTAGGTTCGGAGGTAAGGCAAGTCGATAGGCAACAGGTCCTACTCTACCAAGGATCTGGTAGGGCCCAATGAATCGCGGGCTCAACTTCCTCACTCCGAGTGCCCGTCCAACACCGGTGACAGGTGAAAGTCTCACAAACACGTGCTCACCCTCACTGAACTCTAGTGGACGATGCTTGACATCATAGTAGCTTTTCTGGCGATTCTGTGCCTGCTTCAACTTTTCCCTGATCATCTGGATCTGCTGGGTAGTATCTTGGACAAAGTCCAAGCCAAAAAGCTCTTTATCTCCAACCTCAGACCAGCAAGTAGGAGTCCGACACCTCCTACCATACAGCGCCTCGTAGGGTGCCATGCCCAGACTAGCATGAAAACTGTTGTTGTACGAGAATTCTACCAACGGAAGGTACCTATCCCATGCAGAGCCCTGCTCCAATGTGCAAGCTCTCAACATGTCCTCCAATGTCTGGATGGTCCGCTCAGTCTGTCCGTCAGTCTGAGGGTGATAAGCGGTACTCAATCTTAACTGCGTACCAAAAGCCTCCTGCAGCGCCTCCCAAAACCGAGATGTGAACTTCGGGTCCCTATCACTGATGATACTCTCGGGCATCCCGTGAAGCCTCACAATCTCACGGACATATAGTTTGGCCAACTGCTCTGTAGTGAAGCTCACCTTCACTGGAAGAAAATGGGCAGACTTGGTCAATCTGTCCACTATGACCCAAATAGAGTCACAACCAGCCTGAGTTTTAGGCAATCCCACCATGAAGTCCATGGAAATACTCTCCCACTTCCACTGTGGGATTTCAAGAGGTTGAAGTTTACCAGACGGTTTCTGGTACTCAATCTTTACTTTCTGACATATAAGGCATTTGGACACGTAGACCGCTATGTCCTTCTTCATGCCCGGCCACCAAAAATTTCTCTTTAAGTCCTGGTACATTTTTGTGGCACCAGGGTGGATAGTAAACCGACCCTTATGAGCCTCTGCCATAACCTCTTCGGTCAATGGCCCTCGAGGAATAACAATCCTTTTCTGGAACAGCAGCAATTCATCCTCGTTCCAAGACACACCGTCCTGGTTCTTCACATAATCAAGGCACTCTCTTTGCACTTGCGCCTCTTTAATCTTTTCCATCAGCTCATTAATCACTTCTGCTATTTCCATTTCGAGCAGTGCGCCCCCAAACAAGGAGTTCACTCTCAAGTCTCTGAACTTTTCGATCACCTCGTAGTCGCTCATCATCAAGCTGGATAAGCTCACGGATTTCCGACTCAAAGCATCGGCTACCACATTGGCCTTGCCAGGATGGTACCTCAACTCAAAGTCGTAGTCCTTCAAGAACTCCATCCATCTTCGCTGTCTCATGTTCAACTCCTTTTGGTCAAACAGATACTTCAGGCTCTTTTGATCACTGAATACAGCAAACTTCATGCCAAACAGGTAATGCCTCCAAATCTTGAAAGCAAAAACAATGGCCGCCAACTCCAAGTCGTGAGTCGGGTAGTTCTCCTCATGAGGTTTCAACTGTCTTGAAGCGTAAGCAACAGCTTTCCCTCTCTGCATCAACACACAGCCTAGTCCTTTACCAGAGGCATCGCAGTATAACTCAAACTGTTCCGCAGGATCAGGAAGGACTAACACAGGAGCAGTAGTCAGTCTCTCCTTCAACTCCTGGAAAAACTCCTCACACTCATGTGTCCACACGAATGGAGTCTCCTTTCGGGTAAGGCGAGTCATCGGTAGCACCATCTTGGAGAATCCCTCTATGAACCTCCTGTAGTAGCCTGCCAAACCCAAGAAGCTTCTCACTTCTGTAACCGTCTTGGGCCTCTCCCAATCCATCACGGCCTCAATCTTGTTAGGATCAACTGCAACTCCATCAGCAGAAATCACATGACCCAGAAATTTCACCGCCTTGTTCCAAAACTCACATTTCGACGGCTTAGCATAAAGCTTTTTCTCTTTCAACACTTGCAAAACAATCTTCAAGTGCTCAGCATGCTCCTCCTCCGTCTTGGAGTAAATCAAGATGTCGTCAATGAAGACGATCACAAACTGATCCAGGTACGGCTGGAAGATCCTGTTCATATAGTCCATGAACACTGCGGGTGCATTTGTGAGTCCAAACGGAATCACCAAGTACTCATAATGCCCGTACCTCGAGCGAAATGCTGTCTTTGGGACATCCTCCGGCTTTACCCGTATCTGATGGTAACCGGACCGGAGATCGATCTTGGAATATACGCAAGCACCCCTGAGCTGATCCAGCAAATCATCAATGCGTGGAAGAGGATACTTGTTCTTGATTGTCACCTTGTTCAACTGTCTGTAGTCGGTGCACAACCACATGGTCCCATCTTTCTTTTTCACAAAAATGACCGGTGCTCCCCAGGGAGACACACTCGGCCGAATGAAATCTTTTGCTGAAAGCTCCTCAATATGCTTCTTCAGCTCCGCCAACTCTGGTGGCGACATCCGGTATGGAGCCAACGATATAGGCCCCACACCAGGCAATAAGTCTATGGAGAACTCTATCTCCCTCTGCGGTGGAAACTCAGGAATCTCCTCGGGAAACACCTCGAGGAATTCCCTCACCACAGGAATGCCAGTGAGATCCTCCTGTGTCCCACTCACCAAACCTCCCAACATGACATAGCCAAATGCCTCTGCTCTCAAGGCCCTCCTCGCCTGCAGGACTAAAATGAACGGTGAGGAACTGGTTGTGGACCCACCCGGAGACATCACCACTATCTTGGCACAACAATCAATCAATGCACAGTTTCTGGACAACTAATCCATGCCCAGAATAATCTCTAGGTTGGCCATCGGCAATCCTATCAGATCTACCGAGAAGTCACGGCCATCCCACTGAAACGCTACATCGCGATGAACAGTGGAGGTCAAACATTTTTCTCCGGTGGCGGTGGTCACCCGCATCGGTGGAGAAAGCACATCACTGGGCAACTCAAGCCCCACAACAATAGCGGTAGCAACAAAAGAATGCGTTGCCCCGGAATCAAACAGCACATCAACAGCTGAATCACCAATGGTAACAGTACCTCTGACCAGGTTCGGAGCTCTGTCCGACTGCTGACGATCAAGTGTGTATACTCGCCCCGTAGTAGGTGGCACTGCTGGTGCTCCAGTAGGAACCATCTGCAATGGCACAGCCTGCACTGCAGCAACTTTCATCGTCGGGCAATCTCTGGAATAGTGGCCCTCCTTGCCACACTGGAAACAAATCAACTGACCGGTAGAACACGGCCCAAAATGTGACTTCCCGCACCCCGAGCATCTGGGAGCATGAGGTCTCGCTGTGTTTCCCTGAGTAGAAGTCCTTTTAAATTGATTTGGCGCTTGCTTAGCCGCCAACTGTTTGCCCTTGCCTTTATTTCCAAGCTTCCTGTCTCTCCAGGAAGCGGAACCACCAGTACTCTGTGGCACCTTAATCTTGGCCTTCTTGGCCTGACACGAATGGCAGTAGTCCTCAATGTCGCGACACTGCTGTACTAAAGCTCCGAAGTCTCTCGAAGCAGAACCAGCAAGATGTCCGGCAATGTCCTCATTAAGTCCCCTCCGGAACTTAGCAGCAAGAAAAACAGGAGTCGGTCTCGCCATATAGAAATGAGCAAACTTGACCAACTCATTAAACTTGGCCAGGTACTCGTCGACAGACAACGAGTCCTGCACCAAACGGTCAAACTCTCCTTGCTTCCTCTCCTGAGAGTCATAAGGAAAGTACTGACCCAGAAAGCACTCCTCGAAGAATGGCCACGTCATCACACGGCCCTGCATCTCGTAGATGTGAGAAATGTTGGTCCACCACTCATGGGCCTCGCCCTCCAGCATGTAAGTGGCGAACATCAGCTTCTGCGGATCGGTACACTGCATGATCCGAAAGATCTTGTCCAACGCCTGTAGCCATCTGGCAGCAGCAATGGGATCATAAGATCCGTCGAAAGAAGGTGGCTTATGCTTGCGGAAAGCATTCAGCCTGCGGTCGATCTCGTCACGATCCTCAGCAAACACGGGGATGGTCTGCAAAGCCCCCGTCAAATGACTGCCCTCACCCATCTGACTCTGGGTGTCCTCCTGTTGACTAGGCGGAGGTGGAGGCGGTGGCGGCGGTGGAGGTGGTGGAGGACACTGGCCAGCAGCAGGACCAGCCCTCAACTCCTCCAACATGACCCTCATCATAGTCATGTTGGCCATCCGGTTCTCCTCCAGAACCTCAGCCGTGGCTCGCCGGTTCGCATCTCTGATAGCGTCCAACATCGCCTAGTTTGCCAACCTCGTGGCCTCCTGGTCGGCTAGTCGGGCCGCCTGCATCTCAGCTAATGCAGCCAGGATAGGATCCGATTGATCCTCACTCGTACTAGGGTTCCTCCTTGGTGGCACCATGACTCTGCACAAGTTACACAAAGAATGAGTTGATCAGGCCCACGCCATGTGGTCACATATGCATTATCATAATACACACCAATCAGAGAGAACGCCAAGTAGACACGCAACGAAACATCCTAAGTTATTGCAATACCTACAGGCTTTTCCCTAGAAAGTGCTCTGATACCATAAAATGTAACAGCCCGTGTTAACCCGGATTGTTAACATACTATCGTATTAAGCCACGCTTAATTAAAATGCGGAATAACGTTTTCTTTAATTCAATTATGACGTCATTAACCTTAGCCAACTTGATTACTTAATCAATTTCATAAAATACTACCTGTATGTAAATTGCAAGACAACTAACTGGAATACCTCATATATAAATAATAAGTGAGTATCTAAGTCGCAGGACTACAACACATAGCCTGGACCAAAATCCTGATACTTTAATTACAACTTCAAATAAAAGACAATAACAAAACCATGTGGCATGGACAAACCCCATGCTCACCAAATAAGGCACAATGCCCAACAACAGTCTCAATGTAATCATAACAGAAAACATAAGCAATAGTCAAATAATCATCATCCATCATGTCAGCAAAATACAGCTAAGTCTAACTCAGCTCTGGCCTCCTGCCACCTGAGCCCTCAACATTACCTGAACCTGAAATAAGCGTCCCCAAACGTGGGGTGAGATCTCTAAACAAGAAATCTCAGTAAGACAAGGGGTCCTCAAGGATCTTCCACCCCAAGCTCACTTACATGTGTAATATAAGTTCAAAAACAGTATTTACAATATAAGTTCCAAAACTATGCGATGCAGCAGATAATCATGCCATGTGTGTTTATCAAATCTACTGGCCAGAGAAATGCAGGAATACGTCTAAACCCACATGAGTACAAGGAACACCGCTTGCACCTCACCCACAGCCTCACCATCTTGTATGTACTACATACTCAGGCTTACCGTATAGGTGGACACCACATGCATATCATAAAAGCACATTGCATATAATAGCTCAACAGCATTTCCAAAACATCAAAGCATGTAACACAGCATGCATAAACCACATCCCCATGGGACATGGTGGAACCACAAAATGGCTAAACCGAGGACACGAAAGCTTACCTTGCAAGCTAGCTATCCAAGCCAAGGGTCCAACCACTCTTACGTCCAAACACAGCAGTATCACAATCTGATATGGACCAATAATACATCAATATTTATGCATCACAAGCATACAACTTAAAGGCTACGCCTTTCCTTTACGTTTTACGTCTTAAGGCTTCCAACAAAGCCCTAAGCCCTTAATCATATGATTCTGACTTAGTTAATTAATTACAGAAGTTCAACTTCCTTAATCTAGGGTCCACAAACCCCCAATAGCTTACTGTTCACACAGCACAGCTACTGTTCTGCGAAAACCCAGGATATCCGGATATCATAAGGGACATATCCGGATATGCCATATCCGGATATCACACTGGCCATATCCGGATATACCATATCCGGATACCCAGATCCCACATCCGAATATGAATATCCGGATACCATATTCGAATATGCATATCCGGATACCATATCCGGATACTGATATCCGGATATCTGTTCGACAAATATCCGGATATCTCACGACAGAATGCAGTTTCTGCATTTCGTGAAAATCCAGTCCAAAGATCCAACTTTTAACACTTAATTAAGTTAAAGCATGCATCTTTAATCTGTTTTAGGTTCATACTCATTATACCTTCTTGTTTACTCATTAAACATGGCAAAGACATCAACTTTAAGCCACAAAACTAAGATCAAAGATGAGGTAACTTACCCCAAGCTTTAAGCAGCCAACAATGGTGCTCTTGGAGCTCACAAGTCAGCTCCAAGGTACTGACTTTAGGGAGGACGAAAATGGAGCAACAAGGTGAGTTCTTTCCTCACCAAGGAAGCTACTTGGAGACTTCACCACCCACACACAAAGCTCCTTCACCACACAACCCAAACTCAGCAACAAAACCAACTCAAGAAACACCCCTCACTCAGCAAGAGCTGAAATCTAACCTCACAGTGCACTCTCCTAGTTATTTGCAAGGTCAAAGAGGAGGAAAGACAAGGTAAAATGGTGTTTTGGTCATAAGGAAAGAAGAGCATGCAATGGAACAGTGTTGTGCAGCAAAAACAGCCTCCTCCACGTATGAATAGTGGCTGCCTAGGGTTGTGTGCCCTCTTAATGGTAGTATATATAGGCATTTAAGCCATAACGCGCAGTATTAGCCTTAATAGCAACGCAAAGGATCTTGATCCCAAACTTTAGAATCTAGACCTACACAATTTTCTAAGATTTGTCATATTTTTATTTTATTTTTCGGAGCACCTTTCCGGTACGCGCTTTTCCATAGCCAGTATCAGTTCTGGCACCAGATTACATTATTTTGACCTGAAACTTATTTTACAAGTCCTACATAATATTCTAATAATTATCATGCGTTCGTTATAATTTTCCGGGATACTTTTCCGGTACGCATTTATACCGGGTAGCAGAACCGGTATCTGCGTTTTTCTTCCGAAAAGCGACTTTCAGCATTTTTACTCACTCAGTATAATTATTTAAGCTCAATAATAATTATTAAGGTCAATTATGGAATCATTTTCTAATTATCATAATTAATTCACTAATTACCTTAATTAGCGGTGCGGGTTCTTACAGCTTACTTTAACACTAATGAAGTTGATTCTTCTTTGTCTAGTGCAATTGTTTTTGTTTTGCAGGATTTTGAGGATGTGTTCCTTGAAAAAATACCCGATGGTTTGCCACTAATAAGGGGTATAGAGCACCAAACTGATTTCATACCAGGAGAACCAACCTTGAAGAAATAAAGGAGCTCCAAAGGCAAGCTAATGAGCTTATACGAATGGGGCATGCGCGTTAGAGCATGAGTTCATGTGCTATTCCAGTATTGCTTGTGCCTAAGAAAGATATTTCTTGGAGGATGTGCGTTGATTGTCGTGCCATCAATAATATCACTATAAAGTATAGACATCTCATTCCTAGAATTGATGATATGCTAGATGAGTTGCATGGTGCATGTGTTTTTACTAAAATTGATCTTAGGAGTGGATATCATCAAATCAGAATGAAAGAAGACAATGAGTGGAAAACTGCATTCAAAACAAAATATGGGTTATATGAATGGTTGGTTATGCCATTTGGTTTAACTAATTCACCCAACACCTTTATGAGGTTGATGAATCATGTTTTGCGTGCATTCGTTGGAAAATTTGTGGTTGTATATTTTGATAACATTTTGATTTATAACACAAACTTGAATGAGCATGTTAAGCATTTAAAACTTTTTTAGAATGTTTTGATGAAGGAAAAGTTGTTTGCTAATCTAAAAAAATGTTCTTTTTGTACTAACAAGCTTGTGTTCCTTGGTTTTGCTGTTAGTTCTAAAAGGATAGAGGTGGATGAAGAAAAGGTAAAGGCAATTCGAGATTGGACTAATATTACTTGTGAGTGAAGTTTGAAGTTTTCATGGGCTGGCTAGTTTTTATAGACTGTTTGTGAAGAACTTTAGTAGCCTAGCAGCACCATTGACTGAGGTTATTAAAAAAAATGTGGGTTTTAAGTGGGGTGATGAACAAGAAAAGACATTTAATCTGATTAAGGAAAAATTAACTAATTCTCCTTTGCTTGCTTTGCCTAACTTTACTAATACTTTTGAAATTGAGTGTGATGCCTTAGGAATAGGTATTGGAGCTATTTTAATGTAAGAAAGACATCTCATTGCCTTCTTTAGTGAAAAGCTAAGTGAAGCTGCTTTATATTACCCTACATATGGCAAGGAGTTGTATGCACTGGTCAGAGATTTGGAAACATGGCAACACTATCTTTGGCCAAAGAAGTTTGTGATTCACACAGATCATGAATCCTTAAAGCATTTGAGGGGCCAACATAAGCTAAAGAAGAAATATGCCAAATGGATGGAATTCATTGAAACATTTCCTTATGTGATTAAGTGCAAGAAGGGTAAGGAAAATGTTGTGGCTGATGCATTATCCCGAAGGTATGCTCTACTTTCCACTTTAACTGCAAGATTGCTTGGATTTGAGTACATTAAGGACTTGTATGCTGAAGATGTTGACTTTGGTAATGTATTCAAAGCATGTGAGAAAACTACATTAGGAAATTTCTTTAGACATGAGGGATATTTGTTTAAGGAGAAATAATTATGTGTGCCTAAAAGTTCATTGCATGAGTTGCTTGTTAAAGAAGCTCATGGGGGAGGTTTGATGGATTGCCTAGGTCAAAAGGAGGTAAGGATTTAATGTTTGTGGTTATTGATAGATTTTCAAAAATGGCACATTTTATTCCAAGTCATAAATCCAATGATGCATCACATATCTCTGACTTGTTTTTCAAAGAAATTATAAGATTGCATGGTATTCCCAAAAATATTATTTTTGATCGAGATTCAAAGTTCTTAAGTTATTTTTGGAAAACTTCATGGGGTAAACTAGGAACAAAAATTTTGTTTTCTACTACTTGTCAACCACAAACAGATGGGAAAACAGAGATGGTTAATAGGACCTTATCTGCATTGTTGCATTCTTTGATTCAAAAGAATTTGAAATCATGGGAAGAATGTTTTCCATATGCTGAATTTGAATATAATAGGATAGTCAATTTAGCATATAAGTTTTCACCATTTGAAATTGTGTATGAATTTAATCCATTACCTTATTGAAGTTTAGATGGGTTGTGTGTTGTTGTGATGTATGTGGATTGGAAGTGAAACCATTGAATATGCCTAAGTGTTGAATTTGGCCTAAAAGAGGGAAATTAGGAAAGTTGAGGTTGAATGGTAATTTAATGAAGTTCGGGACTTGAAATGAGGTTGTTAGGAGCTTGGGAAACCATTGGAATGTTGTAATAAAACTAACATGATTATGTATTTTTGACCTTTATGGTCGAACCTATGTGTAAGTGTTTGGGACCTTGGCGCTTTGTGTTTTGACGTGGTTGCACCATTGGATTGATGATCCTGAAGAATCAAAGTGATGATGTGGTTGCCACGTACTCAAAGTTAATACACTTGATGATTCCACGTCAACATAGTTTTGACGATAACAAACAAACTCAAAGAGGAATGCTCAAGGACAAAGCAACATCCAAAAGCAATTCAAGCATCAAGTCTCAAGCATCAGGCCAAGTCCAAATATCTCACTAGTATATTCATTTAGGACTTAGGAAAAATATGTAAAGGTGTATAGATTCTAGCATTGCATGAGCTCAAGTTCATTCATATAATCACCTAATCGAAAATAGCTTAAAAACCTGGATCTAACAAGTCAAAAGTGAATCAAAAGGTTTTTGAAATAACTTAAGCACGTAAGCAGCATTGCAAAGTGTAATCACACATATTCATGGCCTTAAATCACTCATATGTTTTAAAAAGAATGCATCTTTAGTGAAATGTCAAAATAAATGGTTTGATATGTCCAAAATTGGTTTGGAAAAGGTACCTACATGATATAAACATTTCTAGAAATTTTCCATAACCAATTACATGCATTACAAGTCATAGAAACCATTTTGAAAGAAAAAAAACTCGGAATTCGTGCCAAAAGGGAGCTGCCATGAAATATCCGGTTATTGCACTAAGAATATCCGGATATCAATATCCGGATACCATATCCGGATATGAGCCTGACAAATATCTGGATATGTACGGATCACAACGGCTATAAATGGCTAGAAACGGCTAGTTTTTAAATGAGGTGTCAATATAAATACCCACATCAACAGTGATGAACAATGGACGACCATAGATTAATTATTGAACTTTTATTGCTCATTCTAGCCAATCATTGCTCATTAATCACTCACTTTGATCATTGCATACATTTGAGCTCATCTTTCTTGTAAAGCTATACACCTATTATTGCTTCAATTTGTGTAATATGTACTTTGAGAGTACTTAGCCATTCTTAATCACTTCATTCTGATTTCTTGAATTTAGAGGGGAGTGAACCCTTGTGCAAGTTATAACACCCCGTGTATACCCGGTTTGTTATCATGTCATCGTATTAAGCAACGCTTAATAAAAATGCGGAATAAATTTTTCTCTCATTCAATTATAACGTCATTATCATTAATCAAGTTGAATACTTAATTCATTTTCAAAAGATTGCCTGTATGTAATTGCAAATAAATAACTAACTGAAATACCTCACAATATAGATAAGTGTGTCTCTAATCACGGAACTACAACTCGTAGATCGGATATAATCCTGATAGTTTATACAACCAAACTAAAATCATAACATAATAAACGTGGCATGGACAATCCCCATGCTCATCAAATGAGGCAACAAAGTCCAACAAAGTTTCACATCAAATATCAAGATAGTAAATGTAAAGCTTTTTAGCATCCAACAAATCATCATAAAATCATAAGTTCAACTCAGCTCCGGCCTCCTGCCGCCCGAGGTATCAACCCCAGTATTACCTGAACTTGAAAATGTGCCCCAAACGTGGGGTGAGATCTCTAAAAAGAAATCTCAGTAAGACAAGGGGTCCTCAAGGATTCCTCCACCCCAAGCTCACTTACATGTGCAATATAAGTTCAAAAGTAGTTTAACAATATAAGTTCCAAAATCAGTGCAATGCAGCATATAATCATGTCATGTGTGTCAACTATTCTACTAGTCAGAGAAATGTAGGATTTACATACGTCTATGACCCATAATAGTACACGCCAATGTCGTACCTGCCCACAGGATCACCATATTATGGATCACCATATTGTATGATACTACATACTTAGGCTTACCGTCTAGGCAAAATAGCACATACATATCATAAGGCATTTGTACTTAACAGCTCAATAGCATTTCAAAATCAAAACATGAAAACACATCATGCATATAAACCATCCCCCGTTGGGACATGGTGGAACCAACAATGGCTAAATCGAGGACACGAAAGCTTACCTTGTAAGCTAACTATCCAAATAAGAGTCCAACCAAGCTCAAGGTCCACAAACAACACTCCCACAGTCTGTTTATACCAACAATCATATCAATAATCATAATCTATAAGCATATAACATAAAGACAACGCTTTCCTTTTATGTTTCATGTCTTTAGGCTTATCGCAAAGCCATAAGCCCTTAATCCCATTGATTCTGACTTAGATTAGTTATACAGAAGTCCACATTACCCAATCATGGAACCCAAAATACTCTTCTGTATGAACAGTAAAGCTACTGTCTCGAAATTCCCAGAATATCCGGATATATGTCGGGGCCATATCCGGATATCCATATTCGGATATCACAAGACCCCATATCCGGATATCATATCCGGATATTTCGCGACAGAATGCAATTCTACATCTCGCAATATATCACTCCAAAAGGTTGTTCATTTAACGATTCCAGAGGCTTAAACATGTATTTCTAGGTGTGTTCAACCTTACCCAACCTTAAGTTATTAACTTTAGCTTGTTACATGCATCAAGGTCCATTCTTTTCAAAGAAAACTTAAGAATAAAGGTGGTGAATCATACCCAAGTCTTGGAGCAGAAACAAAGATGCTCTTGGAGCTCACAAGTTAGCTGCAAGGTGCTGACTCAGGGGTGCACGAAAATGATGACCAAAGGTTGGTTCTTGCATAAAAGATGACTCTTTGAAGCTCAAAACGCCACCACAAAGATCCCATAACTCAAAAAAAAAGGCCAGCCCTCAAACTCAGAAACACAGTCCACTCACACCCTCAAGACTTCATTTTCCCCCCTCACAATGCTTGATCATACTTAGTTATGAAGTTTTGGTGAAGGAAGTATGAAGAGATGCTACTTGGAAGGTCAGGAAATGGTGGAGAAGGAAAGGGAAGCAGCTCACACACAACACCCACGTAGATAGGCTAATTATGGCCTAGGGTTGTGTGCAAAATGAGTATATATAGGTGGTTTAAGTTTAAGCACACTGTATTAGCACTAATAGCTACGCTTAGCATCTTAATCCCAAACTTAGGATTCTGAACCTAGCCATTTTTCTAAGATTTATCATATTTTTATTTTATTTTTCGCAGCACTTTGCCGATACGCGCTTGTACATAGCCAATATTAGTTCTGGCACCAGTTCTCATCATTTTGACTTGAAACTTGATTTACTAGTCCTATATATTATTCTAGGAATATTTATGCACTTATTATAATTTTCCGGGATACTTCATCGGTACGCATTTATACCGTGAGGCAGAACCAGTATCTGCACTTTTCGTAAGAAAAGTGACTTTCAACATTACTAATCACTTTCTATAATTATTTAAGCCTTCTCATAATTATTAGGATCAATTATGGAATTATCTCATTAATCTCATAATTTATTAATTAATTTTATAAATTAACGGTGCGGGTTCTTACACAAGTGAAGGAAAAGAGTTGGTCCCCAAGTGACCGAAGTCTTTGAGAATATTGTAGTGGTTTGTTGAGCACCTTTGAAGCTCAACCGAATAGTAAAAGTTGATAGAGCGACTTCAGTCTGGACGTAGGTCACGGTGGTGGTGACTGAACCAGGATACATCTCGTTTGCAATATCTCTAACCCTTATCTTTTGCATAAGCATTGTTAGATTATTTAAGCATATTTAATTTCATATCTTGCTAATTATTTGCTTGAATTATTTTCTATATTTAGTCTCTACGTGTAGTAAATTATTTGAACTCAAGAAAATCATTTTCAAAAAGAAAAGTGAGGCATTTTGCGAAAATATTTTTAAAACTCAATTCACCCCTCTTGAGTTTGAGGCCACTTGTCCAACAAGTGGTATCAGAGCTTGAACTATTGTATAAAGAGCTTAACCGCTTCAAGAGAAATGATGGCCTCTTTGAACAATGATATGCCTCTTGAGGGAATTTCAACTACAAGACCTCCTTTCTTTAATGGCACCGACTATGCTTATTGGAAAATTCGGATGCAAATATTTCTTGAGTCCAATGATTTAAGAATTTGGAACATTATTGAAGAGGGATATAAAATCCCAACCAAAAAGGATGAAAGTAACAATGATGTTCCAAAAAATGTAAAGGAATTTTCGGATGAAGAAATTAAAGAAGCTAATTGGAATGCTAAAGCTAGAAACTTGATCACCAATACCTTAAGTAGAGGTGAGTACTTTCATGTGGCTTCTTGCAAAACCGCAAAAGAAATGTGGGATGTGCTAGAAGTAACACATGAAGGAACTAGTGAAGTTAAAGTTTCTAAAATTCTTGGATTGACTAGAGAGTTTGAATTATTTGAAGTGAATGATGGTGAAACCATACAAAGCATGCAAAAGAGATTTACTCATATTATCACACATTTAGATGCATTAGGTGCTTCATACACTAACTTTCAATTAGTGAGTAAATTTTTGAGAAGCTTGAATAGAGAATGGCAACCTAAAGTGACAACCATATGTGAATCTAAATACTTGAAGACTATCTCTATAGCTACACTATTTGGGAAGCTCCAAGAGCATGAACTAGAATTGGCAAGACTAACCTTGAAGGAGCAAGCAAAGAAGAAAAGCAAGGGATTTGCTTTGCAAGCCACAAGCTCAAGCCTTCAAGTAGAATAAAAGGAAAAGAATCTCTCCGATGATGAATTGGATGAAGATGAAATGATTCTCTTTGTAAAGAAATATGGAAAATTATTCAAAAAGAATAATCTACAAAGAAGACCTCCTTTCCCATCAAGAAGAAATTCCAAAGATAATGGAACGTCTCAACTCAATATCACTTGCTATAAATATGGAAAAACCGGTCACTTTAAATCGGATTGTCCAAACCTTCAAAAGAAAGATAAACATGAGAAAGGCAATCAAAGATTCAAAGGAGAAGAAAGGCTTTAAAAAGAAGGCATATGCGGCTTGGGATGAAGACTCAAGTTCCTCCGATGATTCAAGTGAGGAAGAGGCTAATGTATGCTTCTTGTAAGACTCTAAAGCTTGAAATGAGATAAGCAAAGGAATGCAATATATGTGTTTCATGATAATGGAAAATGACAATGAATCGAAATCTGAGGTAAACTCTACTTGCTTTACTATCTCTCCTTCATATGATGAATTGCAAAATTTATTTGAAGAATTACATAGTGAATCTTTAGAGCATGTTAAATCTCTTAGAGAATCAAGGAAGACCATTGTATCTTTAGAAAAACAAATTGCATGCTTAAACAAAGAAGTAAAAGAATTAAAGGATGAAAATGAAACACTTAAGTTGGTTGATGCTAGTGCAAATTGCATTAAATGTTTATCATCAAATGATCATGCATCATCATCATCATGTACTTCATGTGAAAAGCTAAAAAGTGAAATTGATGACTTAAACAATGTGCTAAGCAAGTTTACATATGGTAGAGATAACTTAAATGTATTGCTTAGGAAATAAAGATGTATGTTTAACAAATCCAGCTTAGGATTCAACACTAACATACAAGAAAAATCCTATAAGAACTTCTTCATATCACCATCTTACATGACTAGTAGTCCTTTCATTAAATGCTATCATTATGGTGGAAAAGGACATAGTGCATCAACATGTAAGATTAGAAAGAATGGAATTAGTGGTCAAAAGAAAGTGTGGGTCCTTAAGGGAACTAGACCCATGACTAACACACAAGGACCCAAACAAATTTGGGTACCAAAGATTAAATGTTAAACTTGTTTTGTATGTGTGCTTGAAGAATGTCTCATCCAAATGGGTATTGGATAGTGGTTGCTCAAAGCATATGACGGGAGACATTACCAAATTTCTTTCAATTACAAGGAAGGAACATGGACATGTATCTTATGGATACATTAACAAAGGAAAGATCCTTGGCATTGGGAAAGTTGGTAACTCCTCATCAACTTGTATAGAAAATGTTTTACTTGTTGATTACCTTAGACATAACTTGCTTAGTATTAGTCAATTATGTGGCAAAGATTTTAAAGTTGTTTTTGATTCTAAATGTTGCAAAATTGAAAGTTTAAATGATGGACAACTTAAGTTTAAAGGCTATAGAGTGGATAATATCTATATGATTGATTTAGATTGTATGCCTTCAAATGAAGATAGTTGCTTGGTTAGTAAGGAAAATGATTCATGGTTATGGCATAAAAGAATTGCATACATTTGCATGAGTCACTTAAATAAGTTGATCTCTAAAGATTTAGTAATTAGTCTTCCAAAGCTAAAATTTGAAAATGACAAATTATGTGAAGCATGTGTAATGGGAAAGCAAGTAAAGGCTTCTTTAAAATCCAAAGATATTGTTTCGACTACTAGGGCTTTACAACTTTTGCACATGGATCTTTTTGGACCTACACAAACTATGAGCTTTGGTGGCAATTACTATGCATTTGTCATTGTGGATGATTTTCCCGCTTTACATGGACATTATTTCTTGCTCATAAAAGTGAAGCTTTTCAAGCATTTAGAAGACTAGCCAAATTTATTCAAAATAAAAAATCTTTGAACATTGTTTCTATTAGAAGTGATCATGGGGTAGAATTTGAAGATCAACATTTTGAAATCTTTTATGATGAAAATGGAATTCAACACAATTTCTCGACTCTTAGGACTCCACAACAAAATGGAGTTGTAGAAAGGAAAAATCGTGTCTTGCAAGAACTTGCAAAGACAATGATAAATGAAAATAATCTTCCAAAATATTTTTGGGAGGATGCCGTAAGCACCGCTTGCTATGTTATGAACCGTGCCTTAATTAGGTCAATTTTATAGAAAACCCCCTATGAACTTTACAAAGAAAGAAAACCAAATATCTCACATTTTCATATTTTTGGTTGCAAACATTTTGTTTTAAATAATGGAAAAGATAATCTTGGCAAGTTTGATTCAAATTCGATGAAGGTATATTTCTAGGATATTCACTCACAAGCAAAGCATTTAGAATCTACAATAAAAGAACTATGGTAATTGAAGAATCAATTCATGTAATATTTGATGAAACTAACCCTTCTTTGCCTAGAAAAGATATTTGTGATGATGATATTGTAGAAAACTTGGGCAACATGAACTTGAATGACAAAAGGCAAGAGGAAAAACAAAAAGAAAAGGACCAAGCTCAAAATGAAGAAACTTCTCAAGTTAATAAGGAAGAACGAGATCTTCCAAAGGATTGGAGAACGACAAAAGGTCACCCAATTGATGCGGTAATAGGTGACATGTCAAAAGGGGTAACCACTAGAAATTCTATTAGAAATATTTGTAATCATTTAGCATGTGTCTCACAAATTGAACCTAGAACCATTGATGAGACAATTATTGATGAACATTGGCTCTTGGCAATGCAAGAAGAATTAAATCAATTTGAAAGAAACCAAGTGTGGGAACTTGTACCAAGACCCAATGATTACTTAATAATTGGCATTAAATGAGTCTTTAGGAACAAGCTTGATGAAAATGGAATAATAACTAGAAATAAAGTTAGGCTTGTTGCTAAAGGGTATAATCAAGAGGAAGGAATTTGTTTTGATGAAATATATGCTCTCGTTACTAGATTAGAAGCCATAAGATTATTGCTTGCATTTGCATGTATGATGGATTTCAAATTATTTCAAATGGATGTTAAAAGTGATTTCTTAAATGGATATATTCAAGAAGAAGTTTATGTTGATCAACCACTCGATTTTGAAAATCATGACTTTCCTAACCATGTTTTTAAACTTAAAAAGGCGTTACATGGTTTAAAGCAAGCTCCAAGAGCTTGGTATGAAAGGTTAAGCAAGTTCCTTTTAGAACAAGGTTTTGAAAGAGGAAAGGTTGATACAACTTTTTTCATAAAAAGAAAAAATAATCATATTTTGCTTGTTCAAATATATGTTGATGATATTATATTCGGTGCAACTAATATTAAACTTTGTGAAGATGTTTTTAAAATTCTAATATATTACAGAATTATATTAGTCTTTATCATTATATTTTTTCCCTACATAAAAAGACTTTTTCCGAAAAGTTTTAGGAAAATGTTTGCCGTATTTCAATTCAATTATTTTGATTACAACTAAGCTTAATATCATAAGTATGGCTAATATGCCGGTCCAGAACGGGGTGTTACAACAATCATCTTTGATCATAGTTGACTTTTTAATTAATCAATTTTTGACTTAATTCTTTATCTTATTCCACACAACATTTAATTAAATTAGACATATATATAACCCTTAAAATTCATCAAGTAATTTAATTAGACCGTCAGAACTCAGTTCAGACCTAGTTTGCAAAATTACCAAAATAGCCCCGTTACCACAAATTTGACATTTATGTCTCTAAACACAACTTATGTTCTTTTTACGTTCTAATTGACTTGTTAGGCATGAATTGTATCCTTAAATCTATTATAATGATAGTTTTATGATTCAACCGTTAGAATTCTCTTAATAGTCACAAAATTCACACACTATCTCACTTGACTCTCAATTTTATATAGTTTGAGAATTAAGGTTGTTATAGGCATGTTCCGTCTTAAAGGGACAAACACATTAAGTCCTTCCCTAGTTCCCTCCTTGTTAGGGACAAATTCTACCCTTTTATGAATCAAATTGTTGACGATATTAGAGACAAAAAATAAATATTAGAGATAGATTATTTTGTCCCTAATAGGAATGAAATTTTAGTTTCATCCCGAACTATTAGCGAGGAGCTATTTAGATAAAAAAAAAAAAAATTGTCCCTAATTTATTTAGGAACAGATTTGTGCCTTGTAGGTCCTTTTTAACACAACATTAATGCACTAGGTCCTCTTCCCTCAAAACTTGTCTTGTTGCTAAGGATTTTGTTCTTTTTTTGCTTTTGACTCTTTCCTCTACTCAAAACTCACCATGTTTTGCCATTTTATTAGCTCATTTTTTTTTTGGTTGACATATATATAGCTTCAATCTTCACACATGATAATGCTTTTTGCTAGTGACTATTATCATTTTGTTGTTACCACTTTATTATAATCAAAATATATATATTGTATACACTTTTATTCAATGGTGGGAGAAAGGAGTAAGTTTCTTTTATGGTTTTGTATAATTATTAGGCTCTTTGATAACATAAGCAACACATTTTATTATTGGTGTATATATATTTTGATGGAAGATCCTAACCACATATTTACAAATCTTTTGCCTAATTTGGCTTATAGAACTCTGCCAACTTTGGGTCTGTTTGATTTCTATTCTCAAAAACAGTTTTTAAGATTTTAAAACAAAAAAAGTAAAAAAAAAAAAAAAATTCTGTTGGAAGTGATTGTTTTGTAAATTGTTTCCCAAAACAATGATTGTTTTTTAGTTTCAAAAATAAAAAAACCAAAACAGCCTTATGAGGTTCTCCGGAGGTGCTTTTTATTTTTTTAGGCGGTGGCAAATTCGTAAATAATAGGATTCATTAATGGCAATTTTATAAATATGAGAACTTAATGATATAACTTTATGGTGGCATTTTGGGAATTCTAAAACTTCATTAATGACATTTTTGTAAATACTTTAATTTAACTACACTCAAACAAGTTTTTTTGTTTTTTCACTCTCAAAATCAATTTTTAAAATTCATATTCAAAACGGGTTTTTGAAAACAAAAAAACTAAAACACTTTCAAACACACCCTTTGTATCCAATTTTCTTTTATATAGAACCAGCTAAAAATGAAAAAAAAAAAAATTAGTGTTTCTTTAATAGAATTATCTCAAAATGAGCCATTTTGCAATTAGAAAAAAAAAATACACTAAAAAAAACTATATTATAAGAGATAAATAAAATTATTAAAATATCTTATATTTTTTCCTCCACATTCTAAATTAATGTCTTTTGCAATCACGCACATAACTTCATTTCTTATTACATAAAAAGGTAAAAGATTCTTCGGTCAATAAAAATAAGTTATCTTTAATGAGCTTAAAACAATGTCTTTTTGGAACAGAAATCAAGATGTTTTTATAATTCTAATATATTTAATGAGCTTAAAACGATGTACTTTTGGAACGGAAATCAAAATATTTTTATAATTCTAATGTGTTACAAAATTATATTAGTCTTTATCATTATATTTTCCATACATAAAAATACTTTTTCCAAAAAGTTATTAGGAAATTCGATAGTGGTAATTCTACACAATCATTTAGAAGGTTGATGTTTAATAGGGTGTTTTAATTTAATAAACTGTTTATTTTCAAACACAGATTTTGATTAGGGTTGAAAATAATATTTTTACATTTCGCATAAATATAACTCATCAAAAATATAATCGTATTATGATAATTGAGAAAATATAACATTTATTATCAAATCTTACATAAAAAAATAGCAAAGTCCATTTTGGTCCCTAATAAAATATGGTTTTCATTTTTGTCCCTTAAAAAAAATATATTAACTTTTAGTCCCTTTACAATTTTAGTTTTTTAAAATGTAACTATTTAGAAATTCAATGAAATCAAATTTAATCAATAAAAAAGGATTAATATAAGTTTTTTTTATAAGAGACAAAAATAAAGATCATATCTTTTTGTTAGGGATCCCGAAGTGCTTTACTCTCAAAAAATTGATTAAAATCACACATTTATAAATAAGTCAAATTTTTTTACTTCAGACTTTTTAGTTTAATTATTTTCACAGTTAAGATTTAATTAACGAATTTTTATAACATAAGAGAAGTAATTTTATTCTTACTACAAGGTAACTTTCATAAAACTCTTAACTTGTATCAGTTCATGGTTCCCAGATCCAGCAGTGACTAGGGACGTTGGTGGCTTCGTTCCCATCTCACCTATTTTCAGTCCTTCGTTCTTCAAAAATGGGATCTACCCCTAACGCGAACTCGAACGGTTCAGACGCCGTAACGTCATTAATAGACTTCGGAACCGCAGAGGCAGTGGATTACGTGCGTTCACTAACGGACGTTGGAACAATGACGCGTCTTCTTCACGAATGCATAGCTCACCAGAGAGCACTCGACGACGAACTCGACGACCTCTTATCTCAGCGAACGGACCTCGACAAACACCTCCTCGCTCTCCAACGTTCCTCTGAGGTTCTCGACATCGTAAACTCCGACGCCGATCACGTGCTCTCCAACGTCTCCTCCACGTGCGACCTCGCTGATGACGTCAGCCGCAAGGTCCGCGAACTCGACTTGGCGCAATCGCGCGTCAGATCCACGCTACTCCGCATCGACGCCATCGTCGAGAGGGGAAATTGCCTCGAAGGTGTGCAGAAAGCATTGGAGAGCGAGGATTACGAATCCGCCGCGAGGTACGTTCAGATCTTCCTTCAAATCGACGCGCAGTACAAGGAGTCCGGTTCCGACCGGGTTCAGAGGGACCGGTTGATGGCAGCGAAGAAGCAGCTCGAAGGTGTTGTGAAGAAGAAGCTCTCCGCCGCAGTGGACCAGCGAGACCACACCTCGATTCTGAGGTTTATTCGGCTTTACACGCCTCTGGGTAAAAACCGGAATTAGGAATTTTTAACTTCGTTGAAGTTGTAATTAGGAATTAACGCATATTTGGTGTTAATTTTTAACTTAAAAACGTAATTAGGAAACGGAATCTGATTCTGGTAGTCAATTTATGCCTGAACGATTTGAAGATTTCAAAATATATGAATTTATAAACCATTAAATCCTTTTGCATCTTTACCTTCTTTGTTTAAGTTTTGTCTGTGATATTTAGCTTATAGTAATATATATTTTTTCATATTTTTGTTTGTTGGAGTATATATTTTAAATTTTGTGAGTTTGCGAGTTAATTATCTTAAATTTTTAAGGTTGAAGATAGATTTTGTTGTTTAGCTAAGTTTTTTTTTTTTTTTTTTAATAACTTTTTCTTTTTAATGTAGGTCTGGAGGAGGAAGGGTTACAAATTTATGTTAATTATTTGAAGAAGGTGATTGGGATGAGATCCAGAATGGAGTTTGAGCAGTTGGTGGAGATGATGGAACAGAGGAATGTGAACTTTGTTGGTTGTTTGACCAATTTGTTTAAGGACATTGTCTTGGCGATTGAAGAGAATAGTGAGATCTTGAGTGGTTTGTGCGGGGAGGATGGTATTGTGTATGCGATCTGTGAGCTTCAGGAGGAGTGTGATTCGCGTGGTTCTGTTATCTTGAATAAGTATATGGAGTATAGGAAGTTGGCTAAGTTGGCATCGGAGATAAATGCTCACAACAATTTGCTTGGTGTTGGAGGAGGTCCTGAGGGACCTGACCCGCGAGAGGTTGAGTTGTACTTGGAAGAGATTCTGTCCCTTATGCAGCTTGGTGAGGATTATACCGACTTCATGATTTCGAAGATCAAGGCTCTTACTTCTGTTGATCCTGAATTGGTCCCTCGCGCAACCAAGGCCTTCAGGAGTGGTGGTTTCAACAAGGTTGCTCAGGATTTGACTGGGTTTTATGTGATTCTGGAGGGTTTTTTCATGGTGGAGAATGTTAGGAAAGCTGTGAGGATTGATGAGCAAGTGCCTGGCAGCCTCACCACTTCCATGGTGGATGATGTGTTCTATGTCTTGCAGAGTTGCTTAAGGAGAGCGATATCCACATCAAATATAAGCTCTGTTATAGCTGTTTTGAGTGGCGCTTGTAGCTTGTTGAGCAATGAATATCATGAAGCCTTGCAACAGAAGATGAGAGAGCCTAATCTTGGTGCAAAGTTGTTCTTTGGCGGCGTTGGTGTGCAGAAGACTGGGACAGAAATTGCAACAGCTCTAAATAATGTGGATGTAAGCAGTGAATATGTTCTGAAGCTAAAACATGAAATTGAAGAACAGTGTGCTGAGGTAAGTGGTGTTCTTTTTGAACCTTGCACTTATAGTTGCCATTTGGCAATGAAATTCATTAAAGCATTAAATATTTTTGGCAATGTATGGTGTGTTTGGTGTTCCATCACAAGGTAATTTGAGATTCCTAGTGTATGGATTAATCATAAAAGAAGTTGATTTGTATTAAAAATCATGATGAAAATCAATAGAGGAATTGTTTTTGAACTAAGCATGTGTATGGAGTTTCTGTTTCGTTTAATTTGCACAGGATATAAACTGTAGTAGCAAGGGTTGGAGGCTAATAATAATGCTGTATCCATATGGCCATAAGTAGAGTTTTGTGTGATATGTAGAAATAAGTCTTAGGTAGATATGGAAAGGAAGCAGTATAAAACACAACAATTTCAAGATTTGCCTTTTTGGCAACTTCAAAATTACAGATCATTGATGTTATTATCTCCTGAATGGTGTGATAAATAAATGGTCAAATTTGTATCAATTAGATAAATCTGTAGATGATTGATTAGAGAAATGCTGTCAAATTATGCTTTAGAAATGGTATTATCGATGATTTAAATTTAGGAAGTTTCTAGGCAGAACAACGGTTATATTTTTTATTTATGGCAGTTTTTTTTCCTATATAATATATATCATTTAAAAATCACAGCACTAACTGACTGGATTAATTTACACAGGTGTTTCCTGCGCTAGCTGATCGAGAAAAGATAAAATCTTGCTTGTCTGAGTTGGGGGATAGCAGCAATGCTTTCAAGCAAGCTTTGAATGTTGGCATAGAACAACTTGTGGCAACCATCACACCACAAATACGACCAGTATTAGACAGCGTGGGAACAATCAACTATGAACTTTCAGAGGCTGAGTATGCAGATAATGAGGTGAATGACCCATGGGTTCAGAGACTTCTCCATGCTGTGGAGACAAATGTGGCATGGCTGCAGCCACTGATGACTGCTAACAATTATGACTCTTTTGTTCATTTGGTCATTGACTTCATTGTGAAAAGGCTTGAAGTCATCATGATGCAGAAAAGATTTAGTCAGCTTGGTGGTCTTCAACTTGACAGAGATGCTAGAGCTTTGGTAAGCCATTTCAGCATCATGACACAGAGAACTGTTAGAGACAAGTTTGCACGTCTTACTCAAATGGCAACAATTCTAAATTTAGAAAAGGTGTCTGAGATTCTAGATTTCTGGGGTGAGAACTCTGGACCTATGACCTGGAGATTAACTCCAGCAGAGGTTAGGCGTGTATTGGGTCTGCGAGTTGATTTTAAACCAGAAGCAATAGCTGCTCTGAAGTTGTAATACCCATGTATATTGTCTCTTCACATTCTGTTGTTTAGTTTTTTAAATTTTGTATTTACATCTTCATTCTTTTTGTTATTATTTTGTGTTTGGGAAATTAACATATAATTCTGTTATGCTATTTGCATTATGCTAGCTTCAAAAGCAAAAGAATACGCAAGTGTAATCAGATTTGCCACCCAAGATAGGTCTTGCTTATGCATGAAGCATCTTGTGTCAAAGAGTCTTTATACTTTGTTACCTACTGTCCATTTTTATTTTTTGTAAATAATTTTTTAGACTTCTACTTCATGTTTCTAATCAGTGAAATTCAATGTTTAATGAAGTTTGTTCATGGCCTTTTACTTCAGAACTCCACTTTGCAGAATTCACCAATGCTACAGTTACTCGCATAATTCATTCTTATTTCAAAAATACTGCTTGCAAATTCCAAAGTATCACTTGTATGATGATGCCACTCCTCATATGAACTTCTGCAAGTTTATGTGGGATGTTGTAAAACATACTATAAACCAGAGTAGATAACAAATTTTGCACCTTGGTGTGAAAGGTTATTGGTATTGCCAAAGTTACTAATATTTGTATACTTTTTAGTCTTTTTTATTTGAATTCATAACCCATGTTTCTATTAAGAAAAATTTCTAGGATTTTTGTTCTGGTATATTTTTGTCTAGTTGATAATATTATTGACTGTATCCACAAAATCCCCATTATTTTCTTATCCTTTTTAGGCTTGAGTTTTGTTAATTTGATAGTGCATTTTTTCATACTTATTTTAGAATTCATACTGAAACTTTTTCGTTGTCCCTGTTTTTGTGTGGATCGGGGTGTACTGTGTCAATAGAATTCAAGTTGTAAAATCTATGAAAAACGAAAAATTCAAGGGATACAAACAATTTGCTTACATCTTCCTTTGCACTGCTATTTAGGCTTTCCATTTAAATTGGTTGTGTTCTTTCTTTTATGTTGTGCTTGTAGTTACTGGTTGGAAGTGGAGGTGGAGGTGAAGGTGCTGTGATATTTAGAGAGAAAGATTTTATGCTAATTCTCCTTTTTAATTTCCACCCAAGCTGTCAGTATGGATTGCAGCCCATGACCACCCCATTTGGCACCTTATGTACCCCCAGTGTTTAGAGCCCCCTAATTAGGGGGTTATTTTTTATCCTAACCCACAAATCGTAATATTTATGTGGGTTAGGGTTACAATGAGTTTTGTTGTTGCTGATGTTTCCTTCTTTCTTGGCTGCCAATTTAGTTTCTCTCTCTCAAGATTCCCAACTTTCTACCATTATTCTTTGGGTAAAGTGTATATCATTTTAAAGGATGTAAAATTGTGTCATTTTAAGATAGAGAAAGTGATAGATAAAGGAGGAGAGAGAAAAAAAGGGCCGACCCAGTTCAATACCCACGCGTGAGTATCTGGGGAAGGGAATCGAGTCAAGCCTTACCCCCGCTTTTTGCGGAGAGGCCGAGTCGAAGCTGAGACCTTGAACATCACGGTAAGCATGCTTACCGTTGAGCCAAGTCGGCCCTTCATAAAGGAGGAGAGAGAGAGAGTTGACAAAAATAAAATAAAAGTGTGGGTCCCACCTCTTTGTGAGAGTGAAAAGATATAAGTTGTGTCATTTAAAAGGATAAACATTTTTCCCTGGTTGTTTTCATGGACTTGATTTGTTGTATTCTTTAACCATTATTCTTTTCACAGATTTGATTTGTTGTAAATTTCCTTGAAAATTTGTATCTTGTGTAATAGTCTGATTGCAAACTTACTTGTAGAAAACAATCATGTCTGAATTCTTTTTCTAACTTTGCTTTCATTCTGACCCGATGAATAAAAGTGTAATTGATGTTGATGTTGCTTTCATTGGTGATATTCAAAGAATCTATCTCACCTAAGAATTAGATTGATATCTTACGAGGGCGTGAATTCCAATTCTGTTTACCGATGTGAGAATTTTGTTAATATGCGATATGTAATTTCTCCTATAAATCCTCAAAGAGGTTGGGGATCTTCCTTAACTCTGATGGAATACCGATGTCTAGGCAAAAAAACTAAAATATTACTATTTTAATAAATAATTACGAATAAGTTGTTGTTTCGAAACTATATACGAATCTATTGCACTCATTCACGCTCAAATTAGGCGTGACTATTCACGCCTAAGTTAGGCGTGACTCCCAAGGCATTCACGCCTAAATTAGGCGTGACGGTGTTGACACGTGTCACAAAAAATTAATAGTTTAACCGTAAAACTTTATAAGGCCATAACTTTTGACTCGGGTTTCCGAATGGGGTAATTCTTTTTTTTATTCCACATAACTTTTCGAGATCTAAGCAATGACATCTTATTTGATATATTTTATCTCTCACAAACACAATTCAAATTTACAACAATGATACTATAAAGATGACACCAAAGTGAATTAACTCATCTATAAATAAGGATACTTAATGTCATATTAAAATATATACTTCTACCAAATGTTTGAAAAAAGAAAATAGTGTACAAGGTTATTTATTTAATTATTAAAATATATACAAATTTATATTATATTCTACCAAGTGTTTAGAATATTTATTTAATTATTTTCTTTATTAATACAGATTTTTCAAATTCATTTTTGAGTTTAAATCACAAATTAAATCTTTATTTTGTTTTTCTTATTAATTTTTTTAAACTTTTTTGATAATACACTACAGGCAAAAAAATTAATTTATTGCTTTTTTAATAAAAAATTACGAAAAAATAGTCGTTTTGAAATTAATTACGAAAATATAGCAGTCAAACACGCCCTACGGGGGGCGTGACTGGTTGGAGAGAGACACGCCCAAATTTGGGCGTGACCGAGGAGAGAGACACGCCCCATTTGGGGCGTGTTTCACCAGGTGCTGCCACGTGGCACAAAAGTTAACAGTTTGATCGTGAAACTTTTCAAGTCCATAACTTTTGACTCGGGTGTCCGAATTAGGTAATGTTTTTTTTATTCCACATAACTTTTCGAGATCTACGTAATGACACCTCATTTGACATATTTTGTCTCTCACAAAAAAATTGAATTTATAATAATGATACCATAAGAACGTTTAAACTCAAATTAATAATCAGAAAATCATTGTTATGATTAGAAACATTCATAATAAAGATCCTTATGATTTTGGTAAAAATATATCAAAACGACATAGTTTTATTTAAAATGACATAACTTAATAATCACGAACAAAAACTTAAAAATCATATCAAAACGACATAGTTTTATTTAAAATGACATAACTTTATAATCACGAACAAAAACTTAAAAATCAAAATAAAACGAAAAGCACTCACTTAACTTTTTAATAAGGATCTTTATTATGAATGTTTCTAATCATAACAGTGATTTTCTGATTATTAATTTGAGTTTAAACGTTCTTATGGTAGTATCATTGTTGTAAACAAATTTTTTTTGTGAGAGAAAAAATATGTCAAATGAGATGTCATTACGTAGATCTCGAAAAGTTACGTGGAATCAAAAAAAATATTACCTAATTCGGACACCCGAGTCAAAAGTTATGGATTTTCAAAGTTTTACGGTCAAACTGTTGACTTTTGTGTCACATGGCAGCACCTGGTGAAACACGCCCCAATGGGGGCGTGTCTCTCTCCTCGGTCATGCCCAAATGTTTACACCGTCGGATCTTTACTATGAATGTTTCTAATCATAATAGTGGTTTTCTGTTTATTAATTTGGGTTTAAACGTTCTTATGGTATCATTATTGTAAACAATTTTTTATTGTGAGAGACAAAATATGTCAAATGAGATGTCATTACGTAAATCTCGAAAAGTTACGTGGAATCAAAAAAAATATTACCTAATTCGAACACCCGAGTCAAAAGTTATGGACTTCCAAATTTTCATGATCAATCTGTTGACTTTTGTGCCACGTGGCAGCACCTGGTGAAACACGCCCCAAATGAGGCGTGTCTCTCTCCTCGGTCACGCCCAGATTTGGGCGTGTCTCTCTCCAACCAGTCACGCCCCCGTAGGGCGTGTTTGACTGCTATATTTTCGTAATTAATTTCAAAACGACTATTTTTTCGTAATTTTTTATTAAAAAAACAATAAATTAATTTTTTTGCCCTACACTACATAATACAATTATTGCAAATTTGAATTATGTTTGTGAGATAAAATATATCCACTGAGATGTCATTGCGTAGATTTCGAAAAGTTATGTGGAATCGAAAAGTTATCCCGAGTCAAAAGTTATGATTTTCCAAAATTTTACGATTCGTAAGTTGACTTTTTTTGCCACGTGTCAACACTAGATAATTCACGCCTAAATTAGGTGTGAATGCCTTGGAAGTCACGCCTCACATCTAATTTGGGCGTGAATAGTCACGCATAATTTAGGCGTGAATGAGTGCAATAGATCCGTAGATAATTTTGAAACAACTATGTATTCATAATTATTTATTAAAATAATAATATTTTAATTTTTTTTTGGCGTGACGTCTAAAATCATCTAAACTTTTATCTACCAAAAAAAATAGTGATGAATTATAAAACTTAGGATGTACAAAGATTTTCGTTTTTATTTTTGGAATCATCTAAGAATTTTATTTTATTTTAAAAATGAGCTCTACACCTAGCTAATGGCCAAGTGCTTTTTTTTTAGTACATCTTTTTCTTGGATGAGATCACTATTGTAAAATCCGGCTCGACCCGGAACTCGATGACCCGGTCATTGGACCGGTCCGGGTGCATTGGACCGGTCATGCATCGACCCGGTCAAAATTCGGTAAATCCGGTCAAAACCAGTGACCCGTTGACCTGGTCGGGTCATGCATTTAAAAATAAAAAAATCAAAAAATCAAAATTGTTTCATCTTATCAGAAAAATGTAGAAGTCATTGTAAATTTTTTTTTATAATTTTATTTGCTAGTATACTCTTCTACAATAACCTCAAATTTCAGTTTCCAATACTGAAGCAATTCGCGGAATAATAAATTAAGAGAATGTGACATATGTTATTTTAATGTAGTTGAATTTGAAAAATATGAGATCAATGTCATTGAGAGATATGTTTATGGGGATTCTGAGTTGCAATTTAAATTGACATAGTAATAATGTGCAATTTTATTTATTTACGTTTCATGTTTTTGAGTTTATTTAGTGAACTTTGTTTAATTCATTTTAGATATGAAAAATATAATTGAATTTATATGTTCATATCTATATATTTTTAATA
This sequence comes from Gastrolobium villosum, assembly GCA_032173675.1. Classification (NCBI taxonomy): domain Eukaryota; kingdom Viridiplantae; phylum Streptophyta; class Magnoliopsida; order Fabales; family Fabaceae; genus Gastrolobium; species Gastrolobium villosum. Next base: position 27,357 of record JAVKPL010012035.1, on the reverse strand, counting down.
TATATTTTTAATATATATATATATATATATATATATATATATATATATATTTTAATATATCTATATATATCCGGGCTAATCGGTCCGACTAGTGACCCAGTAACCCAGTACCCTGACCGAGTCGGATTTAATAACACCAGATGAAACTCTCTTCTAATAAAAAAATTTATTCATTTTTTATTTTTTTCATTTAAAATCTTCTTCTTTAAAATATTTATCTTTTATTTCTTGTCATATTTCTGTTTATTTAAAATTTTAATTAGAAACCAACCTTTGAAAGTTATTTTACTGAAGAACTTGTTTTTAGTTTGAGCTTTTAAATAATCTTTAAGCTACAAATTTTATAATTTAAACAACTATTAATTTTATTTTTTAAGTTTTTTTTTTCTTAACTTAAGTTTAAAAATAATTTTACCTTAGAAAAAAAAGAAGAAGAAGCCAAACAACTCAGTCTATACAAAAACTTCCGATAAAGAAGCAACATACTGCCTCAAACCATGCCTTCTTGGAAATCTTTCGAGGCCAGAAGATAAATTAAAAATCTTCGATCGGAGGATTAGTCTCGTCCTTTCTCCAGTTTCTCCGGTTGCGCGAAGCTTAGTGCACTCAATGTCATAATAAGGGGCTAGCCCAAATGGACCGTACCCGAGGACACGGTGCCCAAAGAAGGTTGAAGGACACCGTACAAAAAAAAATGCAACACACAACATTCCACTGCTTCCGTGCGAACATACAAAAACTTGAGGCATAGTGATTAGAATTTACTGGCCCGTACAAATTAGGCCCAGACTAGCCCAAATTTAGACATTCGTGGCCCAATAAGAGTTGCTGAGTCGAGTTGCAACATACCAGATTCCAGAGACTCCAGAAGCACCAGCTTCTTCATCATTGACGGTTCACTTGTCATTCTAGACTCCAGTCCAATTCCCTGTTTGGGTGCTGAGAAAGTGAAGGAAAGTGAGTATAAGAATCTGATTATGTAACTAACATAGAAGTTTTTCATTTCCCACTCTCACTCGCACAGTCATTATCAACCTCATTATTAAAGCTTTCAATGCCACTATTTTCTTTCTTTCTTTCTTTCTTTCTTTTTTGTTGGTGTTTTTCTCCTTGGAATTTGCGTTTGAAAATTGTTTGAATTGATGTTTCGCGTCATTTTTGTTTTCTAAATTATCGTGAGGTCAATGCTCGTTGGCTGTTTGATAAAATGCTTCAGTTAAATCTTTGTGTATAAGACTTTGTGATCACGGAAGAAATTAAGAAAGAAAGGTTTTAATGAGGTTGATAATGCATTGTCAGAATTATTGTGTTCTTAGTTAGTTATCTGAGCTAGTGGTTTGGAGTGAACTGTGAATTCTTGACCAATTTGTTGTTGCATTACGCAGAAATGGAAGATCCATCGTTTTTCGATCGGATGATCAGTCATCTTCGATCAACATGCAAGTATGACTTCCTGCATATGATGCTTATTTGAAAGTGTTGCTATTGCAACTGCCGGTGTCACTTTGCTGTAAATGACTGTTTATTATAAATCTCCGCTGCCACATGTGTTTTTATTTTATAGCATATAATAATTGTAGTCGTTCGACTGAAGAATTGTTTAATCATATATATAAATATTTGGAAGTTAATTTCAAATCTTTGTATATTACTAATAAAGGGAGTGACTAAGGTAGCATAGTTTGCATAGTTCAAATGATAGCTTTGTTGTTATGCTCCAGTGACCCAATGCATTATTCTTGGGGCAGTTTCCCCTCGTCTGATTCTCTGTCTATTATTGAAAAGTGTCAAAGTTATAAGAATTCTTGTGATAATATTAGGTATTATACTGGTTATCCAAAGGATCTTGGACCATCAAGGCTTATTCATTTTACCTCTGAGCGTGAGTTTGTCAGACTTCTTCATGAAGGCTTTCCTGTGGTTGCTGCGTTTACTATCAGGTGATCTAGAGTTAGCCCCTTAATTCTCATTTAGAAGTTGACTTTATGTTTGAATGGAAGGGAGATAGAGAAAAGTGAAAAGATTTAGGAATAACTACGTACTATTTAATTATGCAGGGGGAATTACTCACGGCATCTTGACAAAGTATTAGAAGAAGCTGCTGTTGACTTTTATCCACATGTAAAATTTATGCGTGTAAGTTATTTTCCATTGATGTGCATTTGTAAGTTATTTTTCATTGATGTGCGTTTGTAAGTGTTGGCAGTCATATATCAATAGTATAACTCATGATTAAGCATAGTGCTTGTATTTGTTGAGAATTCAAGTGTGAGCGATAAAAGGTCCCATATCGGGAAGGAATGGGCTAAGCATAGTAAATACATGTGAAAGAACCCATAAACCCAATGCCTTAAGGTTTTGGGTTGAGATATGGTGTCAAATCCCTTGTTTTGAGTTTATCGTTTAGGACCATTTGATATGTGGATGTCTCCCGATTTGGGCTCCCTTGGCCGTTCCCAACAGTATAATCAGATAGAATCAGAAAAACATGCACACACATGTTCATTAGTTTATGATGAGTTGGAGTTTACTTTTGAGAAGTGTAGGCAGTAGACACACAGCGGTATTCCCTTCTTTGTATTTTATTGATTGTGACTATTAATTTCTTGGGTTTTGGCTACTTATTTTGTGCGCACCCTGTAGCATTGTTATTGCACATTAATGAAGTGTTTATTTTCTGGTCCTTTGCAGGTTGAATGTCCAAAATATCCTGGGTTTTGTATAACTCGGCAGAAAACAGACTATCCATTCATTGAAATATTTCATAGTCCACAACAAGTATGATATTCGTTAACTGTTCACTACAGTCTCATTACTTCACTGCCTAAATCGTTCATGGGAAGAAATTCTAATAAATTTTCTTTTGATGGCATGATTAAGCAGAATGCATATATTCTGCAGTGATAATATGGTTTTTATCCATATGTTAATCTTTTCAGTGATTACCACCCCATATAAACCTTTATTGTAATTTGAGGCTTGTGTTCTTTTATACAGGCAGCTGACCAGGGAAGGGTAGCTGATCCAAATATTACTAAATACAACGTGAAGGTCTTGCCTGTAAGTTAAATTTTTTATTTTTTTCCTTCATATGTCTATGTGGCACCTTGGCGAATTGGAGTCCTTTTTGATGCAAACTGTAGCATCTTTTACTGAATATGATTATTTGTATTTTGAACTCCTCTCAAACAAATATGTAAAATTGAATCTATACGTAGATAGTAAATCCAATAATCTTCCCTTAAGTGACTGGAAAACGTATAATTTTTTTTTGATCTTGCCTGATACATATCTATGGCTCCATCCGTGAAATATTGTAATTTTTTGTCCGATGTTCATTTTATTTTTTGTAAACTTGCAGTTCAACTACGATGTTAGTACTTACGGATTTAGAGAATTCTTCAAGCGACATGGTATAAGGGCATCAGATCCAAATTAATGATCCCCGGTGGATAGGTTTTATCTATTACCGCCTGTTTTATCATTTTGTATAACAGCACAAGTTCACTACTTAAGGCCAATAGATGGGCTATTATATTTACCTGTATGATTGATATCCAAACCTATATAATTTCGTTAAGTTCTCGTCAGGGACATTATTTCTTCGTTCCTTCATTTTTGCTTTTTTAATTTCTTCGATCAATTTTTGGTGTGGAGCTTGACAATCGTATAAGATCTGATGATTAAAAATGACTTCTATTATCTCTTACAGTAAAGTTTTCTTTATTTATATAATGCACCAATTTTTTAACATTTTAAAGTGGGCGAGAGGATCGAACTGTCAACCAAACGGCTACATGATATAAGCAAACCCGAGTTGACAAAGGCATGGGGCCAAACTTGAGATCAAATGTCCAGGATCGATACCTAAAACAAACCTAAACGGAGGCCAGGGTACCTACCCCTGTTGTAGTTCAAAACTCCACGTTTCGCAACTATGATCAAGTCGTTTTCACCCTTACAATTAGTTCAGCGATCAAACCATAAACTCAAAAATGTGTACCGTAGGAAAACCCTCTCTAACTAGTAACAATTCTTATAATTTTACTTTAATAACCCATTTTGTTGTATATTATGCGCTTTTTGTTAGTTCTAAGTTGCAAAAATTATTGTTTGAAAAAAGGAATATAAATATATGACTCCATGTTCATATATTCTGCTGCTTTTTTTGTTTTGGAATGGAGAAATTACGCCTTTTATTTGTTTAAAAGGTTAATATATTTACTCTATTGTTGTCAGTAGTTCTAGAACCTTGCATTTGCATCATAATGCTGCTTATTTAACTTTGTTAAAAAATTATCCCTTTAAGCATCTAAGCCACAATCTTCCACATTTGCATCACCTAAGTAAATGAACTGGATATCCCAATCCAACAACTATTAAATATAATACAGATCAATCAATTACTGATTATACGAGTTTGCATAACTTTCCTTTTCGTTTCCTCTGTTCAAAGTTGTCAGATTTGATTGATTTTCCAAGCTGATGAGTTTGAAAATCTAGCAAGGAAGTTGGTTAATAAGTTAATGAAATAATGGCAGGAATGTAAGAATAGTCCAAAGACCTCACTTGTTAAACGTCTCAGATAACCTACCTCTACCAAACATATCAGCACCTGCAACAATATGCTATCAACTTAGTTGTTTTAACTTCCATTTCTTCTCAACTTGAACATTCCCCCATAAAATTTAGCCTTCTTAAGCTCACTTTTATCGCACGGAATAATCAAATCCACACAATGACAGCCTGCTTGAAGCCACCTAAGCCACCTTCCAATGAAGATGACTCTGTGATACTCTTTTCAAATTCTAATTCTCCTGAAGAGTCCACCAGTCCTTCTTCATCTTTCTACCACTCACCACCACCAGCACTGCATCAATTCAGAACTGCATACAAACTTGCTGTCAGAAATCTCTCCTATACTTTGCACCCACATAAGACCACTCCCTTTTCATTTCGCCACCTGACTAAAAAACCGAAGCCTGTAAATATACTCGAGTCAGTCTCCTTTGTTGCCAGAAGTTCTGAGATTGTTGCTGTTGTTGGTCCTAGTGGCACGGGGAAGTCTACACTTCTTCGAATAATCACTGGGAGGGTAAAAGATAAAGATTTTGATCCTAAAAGTATCTCAATCAATGATCAGCCGATGACAAGTCCAGCTCAGTTGAGGAAGATATGTGGCTTTGTGGCACAAGAGGACAATTTGCTTCCTCTGTTAACTGTGAAAGAAACTCTATTGTTTAGTGCCAAGTTTAGGCTAAAAGAAATGACACCAGAGGATAGAGAATTGAGGGTAGAAAGCTTGATGCAAGAGCTAGGCCTTTTTCATGTAGCAGATAGTTTTGTTGGGGATGAAGAGAGTAGAGGGATATCTGGTGGAGAGAGGAAGAGGGTATCGATTGGAGTTGATATGATTCACAATCCTCCAATTTTACTCTTAGATGAGCCAACATCAGGCCTAGACAGCACCTCGGCTCTGCAAGTGATAGAGCTTCTGTCATCAATGGTTAAAGCAAAGCAAAGGATGGTGGTTCTGTCAATCCACCAACCCAGTTATAGAATATTGCAGTATATTTCTAAGTTCTTGATCCTTTCTCATGGTTCAGTTGTTCACAATGGTAGTCTAGAATTGCTAGAGGAAACCATAAGTAAATTGGGATTTCAAATTCCATTACAGCTGAATGCTTTAGAATTTTCCATGGAAATTATCCACAGGTTAGAAGATTCTAGTTTCAAATATGACACTTTCACCATTGAGGAAAAAGAGCCATTTCCAAACCCTATGTGGCCAGAGGAAGAAAACGGTGGAGTCCAATCTCAATGTAGCGGGGAAAGTTTTGGCAATCTTTGTTATGTATACTTGGTTGAGATATTGTTTCTCTGCTCAAGATTTTGGAAGATCATTTATAGAACAAAGCAGCTTTTCTTGGCCAGAACAATGCAAGCACTAGTTGGTGGATTTGGGTTAGGAAGTGTTTATATTAAGATAAGGAAGGAAGAAGGAGGAGTTGCAGAAAGGTTAGGCTTATTTGCATTTAGTCTTAGTTTTCTTCTGTCTTCAACAGTTGAAGCACTTCCAATATACCTTCAAGAGAGGAGTGTTCTAATGAAAGAAGCCTCAAGGGGAGCCTATAGAATTTCCTCTTACATGATAGCCAACACTATTGTCTTCCTTCCTTTCTTGTTTGTAGTATCTGTACTTTTTGCAGTTCCTGTGTATTGGCTTGTGGGACTCAATCCTTCCCTTACTGCCTTCACCTTCTTCACTTTTGTGGTATGGCTCATTGTGCTCATGGCAAGTTCTCTAGTACTCTTTTTAAGTGCAGTTTCTCCTGATTTCATTACAGGGAATTCCCTCATCTGCACAGTTCTTGGAGCCTTCTTCCTCTTCTCTGGATACTTCATCCCTAAGGAGAGCATTCCAAAATATTGGATTTTCATGTACTATGTGTCTCTCTATAGATACCCTTTGGATGCGCTCCTCACAAATGAGTATTGGAATGTTAGAAATAAGTGTTTCTCACATCAAACAGAGGGCTCCCAGTGTTTGATTACTGGCTTTGATGTGTTGAAGAGTAGAGGACTTGAAAAGGATAACAGGTGGATGAATGTGGGAATAATGCTAGCATTCTTTGTATTCTATCGTGTGCTTTGTTGGGTAATACTTGCTCGAAAGGCCTCCAAGACAACAATATAACAAGAAACCAAAAGCTACATCCTTAGCATTACTCCAAAACATATCATAGGCTTCAAACAGATGACAATTTCATTAGAGTTCGCACTAATTAACAGACTTGTAGCACATACTTGTACTAAAAGCCAATCAATCACTTTCAAATTTCAACTGCTATTGATAGTATGATATGAAATTCTAAAGCTACAAATTGATTGTATGATACAAAAATTCTAAAGCTACGAATTGTATCATATGTCCTGTTACTATCTCATTATAGTGGTCCTCTTTCCTTTGTCACTTGCAATGTAAAGGATGAAAATAACTAGAATAACTTGTTTAAATGGAAGACAAACCTAATAGGGAGAGTTGAAAATATTAGGTGAAGCCATTATGAAAAGTTTGGCATGTATCGATTCTAGGGAAGACCAACCAAGTATTGGACTACATAACCATAATCATATTTACAACTACACATCTGGAATCTCTAAAATAGATTAATTCATTTTATTTATAAATGAATTATTGTTTGCAACTTGTTTAGAATCATATAAGTTTAAGAAGACATTTTTTGTTTCAAATTTAATCATTTCATTTTAGAGAAAAGTGTGTCTCATTTTAAATGTTCCAAACACTACATAATTATTCATGCTTACTACAGCAGAAATTGGTCAATCTAAAATGGAATTAAGAATATCTAAATCTACATCCAACAAATTGATGTTTAGCCTCATCTTAGCACACTGATTGGTGATTAAGATGAAACATGATATGTATAAATACTACAGCTTTCTTAGGTATAAAAGAAGGGTTTCAATTTTCTAATATAATAATAAAAAAAAGTTATGCTATAGACACATCTTATGTGAGACCCATATTTATTAAAAAACATATTATACTAAAATCGAACGGTCACTCTTAGGAGAAAATGATTATCCTACATCGTGAGAAAATATTTTCTCATAAAAGATATTATTCCAAATAAGAAAAGATGAGGAAAAAAATAAAAATAAAAGAAAACTATGGTCGTTGTGTTTAGCGTCAAAATCAAAAGCAACAGGAAAAAAGTAAAGCATGTGTGAGGCTCTTGTTTCTCTTCCTCTCTCATGAACCTTGAGAGCAAGCTCGTTAGTCTAAAACTACATGGATAAATTTCAACAAGCCGGAGAAATAAATAATCACATTTTACCAGAAGAAAAGGAAAATAGAGAAACCAATTTCTCAAATAAAAAACAACAAATAATAATTTTCTGTATTTGTTACAGAAATATTTTTTTGTTAAATTTGTTTTTTATTTTGCAAAATGCAAGAAATTCAATTGGTTGACCTTCTTCTTTTTACAATCTATGATTTAAATTTGAACTCATTATAAAAATGCACTTATCTTCAAAAATGTTTTTAAAAACTGCCTTCATCCGGTCTTTTTTCTCCCCAAAAAAATGAAAAGCTTATTTACTGTGGCATTTTTTATATTTTATTCCTGCCAATTTTTTTTTTTAATCATATCAAATAGATATTTTTATGAGTTCAATGCACAAATTATAAATACTTCATAGATACTCAAAATTACTCAAAAAGTTGTTTATTTATCAGAGTTACTTTATTTTATTATTTTGGTAACAAAAGGCCGGCAAAGCCCCAAGAGTTACTTTATTATTTATGAAAGGAATGAATCTCAACTTTTTTAATATGAACTTTGGTTTTTTCCTTTAAGAATACAGTTTGTTTTCAATTGTTGAATCATGAACGAACACAAATATAATTATAAAAAGTTGCAGTGGTCAACTAAAAAAATAGATATGAATCTTTTAAAGTGAATCTATAATTTAAAAATAGTATAAATAATGAGCCATGATAAAATCAATGTTGAAATTCATTTAATAGAAAATAGAGGGGGGAAAAGCTAAACAAAAAACAAAAGCAGCTAATACTAACCTCCACGATACTAATGAGATGGGTTAGGCGCGTAGATCAACGCGCGCGATTTTTTCTGCTCTGTTAGGGTTTGTGAGAATTTTGGTTCTGGTTTCGTTTTCGATCGCTCGTTTGAGTTGCAAGATGCAGGCTGCTGTGGATGGTGATGTAGGTAAGGGAGGAAGGGAGAGATTGTCTGAGGAGGAGGAGCTTCTCCTTAGGAGTGGCAAGAAATCGAAGGGTGAGATGCTGGTAGATCTGAACATGGATGATCAAATGCTGGATAAGGTTGAAGAGGGTTCTGATCCTCAACCGATTTCAGGAGTGCAACCTTCCCTGAGATTTGCGACGAGCTCTAATGGCTCGCGTTGTAAGGAAGTGTCGTACAAGGATAATCTTCTCAAACTGAATGGAGGTTCGATCTCGGATAGTGAGGATGAGGACTGGTTGACCAGACAAAGGAGGGAGGAAGAAGAAGCTGATCTTGTTGATGAGTTCCCTCAGGTGATCTCAGGTGATCCCCTTTGTCCGATCTACCATATATCGAAGGCTCAGCACAAGGAGGACTGCAAGCCATGGCGTAAAGCTCTGATCATTAAGTTGCTAGGCAAGAAAATAGCACCCAGGTTTTTGATGGCTAGGCTCCAAAGACAGTGGAATCTGGTGAGTTCTTATGAGCTTATTGATTTGGATAATGGTTTCCTGCTTCTTAGATTTGAAGATGATGAGGATTACCGTCATGTGCTCGAAGAGGGGCCTTGGCTTGTCAATGATCACTATGTGGTGGTTCAGAGATGGAGGCCTTTTTTTGATCCTTATGATGATCAGGTCAAGAAGATGGCTGTCTGGATTAGAATTCCTGGCCTTCCGATGGAAGTGTACACAGCTCATCATCTATGGAATATTGGGAACATTTTTGGGAGGACTCTCAAAGTGGATAGGAATTCCTTGAGGAAAAGTGACTCTGGTCTTGAAACAATCACTGAGAGGGCGAGATTTGCCAGGATCTGTGTTGAGGTTGATCTAAGGAAGACTTTCCTGGCCAAGTTCATGATAGGGGAGAAAACCTATCAAGTAGGTTATGAAGGTCTCCATTTAATTTGTTTCAAATGTGGAGTCTATGGTCATAGGAAGGATCAGTGTCCTAATGGGGTCACTCAGGTGCCCCATAATGATGCTGAAAGGGAGATTCCTTCTAAACTCGACCCTAACCCCAATGTCCAAGTCAAACAAGATTTAGTTCAGCCTGAGGCCTTTGGTGATTGGATGGTAGTCCAAAGACAAGCTCGATGAAGGAAATTAAAGGCTGTTCCTGATAAATCCAGGGGGGAGACTAAAGGTGAAACTTCTCTTGTGGGAAACAGAAGGTTATTCCCAATGACAACAAGGTCAAAGGGGACTGTGTGGAGGTTAACTCATGTGATGAGGCTGGTAAGGATCCTGTCCTGTATTCGGCTCCTGTTGCTATGGAGATTGGTGACCAATCTAAGGAAGAAGGGCTTGTTCCCAGCTCCTTGGAAGGCATTGCTGCTTCTAACAGCTCTGACAAGAGGCAGAAACCTAAGGGACCTGAGTTGAGGGGCAAGAAGAGCAGTCAGAAGGAAGGGAAGGACAAGGGTAGGGGTCCCTCCAGCCCTTTACAAAAGAAGGATGACATTGAAAATATTCCCCCTAATTCAGTGTTGGAGAGATCCTTCAAGTCTAGCAGAAATAAGGAGATAGGGAGATCTAACCCTGGAGCTAAGGCTTCTGATGCTGGTTTTCTGAAGCAAGAAGGCAGGAAAAACAGAGGAAGTAAAGATGATGCTCAGCCTAGCTATTCTATGCAGTTCCAGGCTAGCCAGGACTCTGAGGTACACTCTCCCATTAAGGGAGATCCTGTTATTTGACCCTCTTTTGGTCTGGTCTTGTGTAGGGATTTTTTCTCTTTTGCTGTTTGTATCTTTTATGTTTGTTTGCATTTGGAATTGTAGGGGAGCTGGTGTAACATCCCGCATAATTAGTAAAATACATAAGTACTATATGTTATAGATGTATGTGTAGATTTCGGATGTATGGTTTATGTGTGATGGCTTGCGAATTGTTTGACCTTTATCCTTGGATAAGACTAAGGTAATTAATTAAATTAAATCATAGGAGGATACATATGTAGTCATGTGAATTAAATTCATATGAGTAATTTGAGTGTGTGCAAGAGGGCTTTAGTGTTTATTGGACTTTGGAAGTGGGCTAGTGTGTGTGGACTTGTCACTATTGGACTTGTGTGTTTGTGTTCTTTGTGTGTGTGGCCAATGGCCCAAGGAGGCTTTTGGATCCATCTTGTTCAGCCCAAAGTTGTACCCAATATTATCTCCCCTAAGCCTTGTCCAACAAGGCTGCCTTATGCAGCAAGGAACACCACATGGCTAGATGTATTTCCACTCATTCTTGCGCAAAAAGGACTTAGAAAAATCTGCCAACTTCTTCCTTGTTTGACCGCCACATCACCTAGCTTGTGCACCATTTGGATTCAACTTCTTTGCATGGAAGACACATGCACTCCTTAGCACCATTTTGGGCTGCATACACCTCATTTAGGCGCACATGTAGAGAGCTTGGATCAGATTTTTTTATGACACAAAATCTGCCTTTGAGTGTTGACTTGGAGAACCACCTTACACCTTCCATCATGAGGCTGAAATGTGCAGATTTTTGCATGCTTTTGGCAGTCCATCACGAGCCAAATCTGCCCTTGCTTCCACATGCATCATAAGTAGGGTCTTGGGGCTGCATCTTCATCATTTTATGCGCACAAGACAGCCCCAAAATCAGAGTTTAGACTGCCACAAATCTGTGCTCATGATGCACCTCCTTCCCACTCCATCTTGTGTGCGCCTAGCTTGCTTGTTGTGTGAAAAAAATTCTGACTTAGTAGCATAACTCAGATCTGAACCTATCTCTTCCACCTCCTTGCATGTGCTTAGTGTATGTTAGAAGCAACCCTTGCTTGTTCAGCCCATGTGTGCAGTCCCACCTTCACAAGAAATCAGAAATTTCATAATGCTTCATCATTGCAACCTCTCCTCACTTCTCTTTAAGTTATGCGCACAACTAGAGGGGGCTGTCCTCATTCTTCATTCAGCCCACATCTCCTCCTCCTCCCTCACTCCTAGCCGAACATACAAGTATTTGGAGGAAGAAAGAAAAGCTTGGATCACTCATCTTCCCTCACCTCTCAAAACCGTGGCCTATACCACCAAGTAAGTGTGAGTTTCCTTTCTCTTTTCCCCTCACTTTCCAGCCTTGGTACTCACCTTGGGAGCTGTCCAAAGTTGTTCTCCTCACCATATATGCGCATAGATCATCTCCTAGGAAGTGTGGACTTGTTGTTGGTAGAACTAGAAAGGTGTGGTGTGTGATTCTTAACCAAGAAGTGTGTGCTACAAGAGGTAAGCCTTGAACTTAGAACACTTTCATTGTGTAACCATGTATGTGTGCTTGAATGTCTCCTTGATTATGTGTGGTTTTGGACTCAAGAATGAGCATGGTAAAAGTAGAATGGTGGAGCTATTTCTTGATGATTTGTATGCTTAAGTTATGGAATGGAAGTCTCATGATCATGCTTAAGTTAATGCCCACTGTTTTGAGGAATATATATGTCACTGTTTTTGTATGAATATGCCACTGTTTCCCTATGAATGTGCCACTGTTTTGAAGATGAAATGCTCACTGTTTCGGTTCCTCAAAATCACCATTTTGATGCCACTGTTTCTGCACACTTATGCCACTGTTTTAGTGCTCCACATGCCACTGTTTCTGCATAAAATACTCACTGTTTTAGTCCATAATATGCCACTGTTTCTGCTCATATATGCCACTGTTTTAGCCATTATATGCCACTATTTTAGTCCATAATATGCCACTGTTTCTGCACATATATGCCACTGTTTTAGCCCATTATATGCCACTGTTCTAATCCATAATGTGCCACTGTTTCTGCACATATATGCCACTGTTTTAGCCATTATATGCCACTGTTTTAGTCCATAATATGCCACTATTTCTGCACATATATGCCACTGTTTTAGCCCATTATATGCCACTGTTTTAGTCCATTATATGCCACTGTTTCTGCATAAAATGCTCACTGTTTTAATGCCACATATGTCACTGTTTTGCACCAAAAACACTCACTGTTTTAGTACTTAATGAGCCACTGTTTCTGCATAAAATGATCACCATTTTGATGTCCAAACACCACTCTTTATGCCACTGTATTGGTGTTCAAGTACTCCTAATTATGCCACTGTTTTGATGATCAACAACCACTAGTTAAGCCACTGTTTTAATGTCCAAAAATCACCAATTATACCACTGTTTCAATGTGCAAATATCACCACTAATGTCACTGTTTTTAATGATCAAATGTACCATTCATGTCATTATTTTGATGTGCAATACCTCTACTTATGTCACTGTTTTTAAGGTTCAAATGCCACTGTTATGTCACTGTTTTAAACGTTCAAATGCCACTGTTTCTGCCACTGTTTGATGTCACTGTTTCTGCCACTGTTGATGTCCAAAGAGCCACTGTTTCTGTTTCAAAATGGTCACTGTTTCTGCTGTATGTTCACTATTTTCCTGCTGTAAAACGTCACTGTTTCTGTCCACTGTTTTTAAGGAAAATACCACTGTTTTCTGTTCACTGTTTTAAAAGAACAACTCACTGTTTCTTCTCACTGTTTTAAGCACAAACGTCACTGTTTTCTGCTGTAAAAACACTGCTGTATGCTCACTGTTTTTCTGCTGTAAAACACTGCTGTATGCTCACTGTTTTCCACTGTAAGACACTGCTGTATGCTCACTGTTTCTGCTGTAAATAGCCACTGTAAATGATTGGCTGTAATTGATTTAGGTGCGCTTAAGAAGTGAGATACTTCGCTGCTGTTTGGTAATATTTAAGGCACGCAAAGGTAAGTGTCAGGCGATATTGCCTAATGTGACTATTGACTACTGGTATAAAATTGTGACATGATGCTCCATATTCCGTAAAAGTGTTATGTTCCATTATGATGAAAGGAAACTGCCAAAATGTGCCGTGATGGCTATATGATTATGAGGTAAAGACGTTATGTGGCAGCATAACGCATATGAAAAGTATATGTGCCGTGATGGCTATATGAAAGGTATATAAGCATGCACTTTACATCATACCGCATTTTTACGCTTTGTGTGTGAAAGCATAGCATGACATGCATGTATCAAGATCATATAGGCCTTGTTTTAGAATAGTTATGTACAGGACCATGTGTTTGAGCAAGCATCATATAGGCATCCCCAAGGTACCGGGGTATGGGACACTTGGCATCAGTCCGCATAGGCCCACAGTTGGAATCCACATGGAGCTCAGGTGCCAAGGGATATTTGATTCCACTGTGAAGTGCGCGCACGACGGTGCTAAAAGCGCAAAGGAAAGGCGTTATATACGCAATATATGAATATGATGAAAAGGAAAGGCGTTATATACGCAATATATGAATATGATGAAAAGGAAAGGCGTTATATGCGCTATATATATGAATATGATGAAAAGGAAAAGAAAAAGGAACAAGGATATGTTGAAGTGACTGTTTATGATTTGGTGCCTAGTTAATACTGTTATATTACTGGTTTTGTTGCCACACTACTGGGATTATTCTCACCCCTTCGGGGCTGCTATTTTTCCAAAATGGCAGGAGGACGTAAAAGCATTTGAAGGAGTGATGTTTTGCTGTTGCTTGCTGATGCATGGATTATCACTGTTGCTGTTTGATTGATTGGATGACTGTAATGCTTAATATTTTGGTACTCTTGGATGACTGTAGACTTTATCATCTTTATTTTATCTTGAACTTTTATGAACAGCGGCTATTTTGGAAAATGTTTGTGAAAAGAATTTAAGTGCTGAAATTTTTACATTGCACCTTACGGGTGGCGTTTTTTTGAGTAAACGAACTCGGATTTACTATTATTTTATATGCACGCGAAGCCCCAAACGTGCTCTTTCTAAATCATTTGAAACATTTTTTATCGTCCAAACAGATGTGATAAGAACTTCTAAATGTCTTACGGGTTTGTACTTAGAATAAGAATCTTTGTTAGCTTATGTGACGTAACGACTCTAATTCCGCTTAGCAAACGACTCTCTTGGATGCATACAAGGGAGGGCGTTACAGCTGGCAAAAAGGGTTTTGCCACTCTCATTAGAGATCTTAAATTTCGTTTTAGATTTGATATCTTGGTTTTGCTGGAGACTAGAACTAATGGTTCAAAGGGAGATGTTATTATCAAGAACTTGGGATTCCCGAAGTTCTTTAAGCAGGATGCTATTGGCTATTCAGGAGGAATTTGGGTGCTCTGGGATGATAGAGTGGTTGATATTGATATTCTGTCTACCCACCACCAGTTGGTTCACACTCAGGTTGTTCATCTGCTGTCTATGAAATCCGAGCTTATGTCTTTTGTCTATGGGAGCCCTAGGCGTATGGAGAGGAAGGAGCTTTGGGCTGAGCTTGAGATTGTTAGTCAATCTGTCCAGGAGCCTTGGGTGTTACTTGGTGACTTTAACTCTGTGTTGCAGTCTTATGAGAAGATTGGTGGTTGTGAAGCCTGCTGGGACAACATTATTGATATGCAGCAATGCTTACTTAACTGTAAAGTTAGTGATTTGGGCTTCAAGGGTCCTAACTTCACCTGGAAGAGAGGGAGGCTCCATGAGAGAATTGATAGGGCATGTTCTAATGAAGCTTGGAACCTTAGCTGGCCTGACAGGTTTATCTCCCACCTGCCTTTCTTCAATTCTGATCATAGGCCTTTGTTGTTGAGCCAGTGTGGGCCCCCTAGGCCTAGTGAGCATTCCAGAACCTTCAAATTCTTGGCTGCTTGGCTGACTAACCAGGATTTTAGTAGATTGGTTAAGTGTAGCTGGAATAATAGTGTGAACTGGGTTCAGGCTAGAAACAGGTTTGAAAAAGAAGCTATTGATTGGCATCAGCATACTTTCAGAAGGAACTTGCAGCAGAAAAATAGAATCTATGCTAGGCTGAAGGGGCTTGACAGTTATACAAATGGGAGGTTTGATCATAACTTAGATCTACTCTAGAAAAATCTTTGGAAGGAGCTCCAAGCTATCCTTCTCCAGGAAGAAGTTACTTGGTTCCAGAGATCTAGATGTCTTTGGCTGAAATTTGGGGATAGAAACACAAGGTTTTTTCACTCCTCCACTGTTATTAGAAGAAGGCATAACAAAATTCTTTCTCTTAAGGATGATAATGGGGTCTGGCATGCTGATCCTGACATTCTGGTTAATATGGCTGTTTCCTATTACCAGAATCTGTTTAAAGCTGAATTTCCTGATGATGGCTTCTTCCCTATTCAGGGGCTTTTCCCTAAGCTGCCTAATCTGGAAAAGCTTAAGCTGGCCCGTATTCCTAACAAGGATGAAATAAGGAGGATTGTCTTCAGGATGGGCAAGTTCAAGGCTCCAGGTCCTGATGGCCTGCATGCTATCTTTTTCCAGAGCCAATGGGATACGGTTGGGGGTTCTGTTGTTAATTTGGTTCAAGATTGCTTCCAATTCCCTGAGAAAGTTAAGGAGATAAATAGGACTTTTATCTGTTTGGTCCCCAAGAAGGACAGCCCTGAGAATATGAAGGAATTCAGACCTATCAGTCTTTGTAATGTGATTTACAAGATCATTACAAAGACTATTTCTGAGAGATTAAGAGAGTTAATGCCCAAGTTAGTTGCTCCTACTCAAAGCAGCTTCATCAAGGGTAGACAGACTTCGGATAACATCATTGTTGCTCAAGAGGTGCTTCATTCCATGAGATGCAGGAGTGGCAGCAAGGGTTGGATGATGATAAAAGTGGATCTTGAGAAAGCCTATGATAGGCTAAGTTGGAGTTTTATTAAGGAAACTATGAAGGATCTTGAATTCCCTGCTCCCCTGTCTGACTTGGTTTTTAGCTGCATTTCCACTGCTTCTTTTAACCTGTTGTGGAATGGGGTGGCTACTAAGGAGATCATCCCTGAGAGAGGGATAAGGCAAGGGGATCCCATATCTCCTTACTTGTTTGTCCTTTGTATGGAGAGGCTGGCCCATCTTATCCAAGTAGCTGTGGAGGTGAAGGCTTGGAAGCCTGTGGTGCTGAAAAGAGGTGCTCCCCCTCTTTCTCATTTGTTCTTTGCTGATGATATCATCTTGTGTGCTGAAGCTAGCCTTGACCAAGCTCATGTGATCAACCAAGTCCTCAAAGTGTTTGCTGAGGCTTCGGGTCAAAAGGTTAACAAGGAGAAAACTAGAGTTCATTTCTCTAAAAATGTGTGCTTTAACAAGGCCAAGGAGATTAGTGACTGTTTGGGTGTGGGCATCACAACTGATTTGGGAAAGTATTTGGGGTTTCCTATGCATCACAGAAGAATCTCCAAGAAATCCTTTGGTTATATTCTTGATAGGGTTAATAGAAGATTATCTTCTTGGAATCAAAATTCCCTTTCTTTGGCTGGCAGAAGCACCCTTGCTAAAGCTGTGTTGGAAGCCCTTCCTGCCTACACTATGCAAACTGCCTTCCTGCCTTCTGGTGTTTGCAAAGAAATTGAGAAGATTACTAGGAGCTTCCTTTGGGGCTCCACTCACAACCAGAAGAGGCCTCATCTGGTTAAGTGGGATAAGGTCTGCCAGCCTAAGCTGGAAGGAGGTCTGGGGCTCAGGGATCAGGGCAGAATTAACAGAGCTTTCTTCATGAAGCTTGGTTTTGGCCTCATCAGCAATTCTGAAGATCTTTGGGTGAAAATCTTGAAAGACAAGTATAAGGTTTCTAATGATTTGATTCCTAACCTTTCTGTTTCAATGAATGCTTCTAATACTTGGAAAGGCATTCAGAAGGTCTGGGAGCATGTCCAATCTGGTTCCAGGATCCTGCTAGGTGATGGTAGAAATGTTGATTTTTGGAGGGATAGTTGGGTCCCTGGTATCAACAGGCTGATGGATGTTGTGATTAGGGTGATTCCTGAGGAGTATTTGAGCTGGAGAGTTGCTGACAGTTTATCAGGTGATGGGGGTTGGAATTGGAACTTTTTGAATCAATTCCTTCCTGTTGACATTGTCACTCTTATTTCTGTTATCCCTCCCCCTAAGGCTGCTGATGACAGAGATAGGATCTTATGGAAGCATTCTCATTCTGGTATGTTTACTGTTAGTTCAGCTTATTCGTCTTTATGCCCCCCATCCAATTTTAATGGTTCTTTTGATTGGAAGTTGATTTGGAGGTGGGGGGGCCCCCCATAGGGTCAAGATGTTCTTGTGGCTCCTTCTTAATGGCAAGATTCTCACTAATGCTGAAAGAGTCAGGAGGCATATGGTTGATAGTTCTTTTTGTCCTAGATGTAATAATCCTTTGGAGGATAGGGACCATATCTTTAGGACTTGCTTTTGGACCAGAGAGGTGTGGAACCACTGGGTGGATAGCTCGAGCAGGGATCTGTTTTTTCGGTTGCCTTTTGATTCTTGTTTAATGGCTAATCTCAAGCCTAAAAACCATAACTCAAATTGGCACTTAAACTTTGGGGTGATCTGTTGGTACATCTGGAAAGACAGAAATAACCTCATTTTCAACAGGAGTAGCTTATCTCCTCAGGATTTCTTTAAGCAGACTCACCTTAACATCCTGAATATTGCTTCTGCTAATGATTTGTTAAAGGGGGCTGGTTTATTTTGGGAGCCTTTGAGAGATGTCTCGGTTGCTTGGAAGGCCCCCCCAGAAGGGTGTTTTAAACTTAATGTTGATGGGTCTTGTAGAGATAATGGTTGCAATTTAGCTTGTGGAGGAGTTCTTAGAGATGCTAATGGGTGTTGGTTGCAGGGCTTTTCCAAAAGGCTTGGCCAGGGATCTGTGCTTTTGGCTGAGCTTTGGGGTTTTTTGATTGGTTTGGAGTGGATTTGGAGTCAGAAGCTGTGTAATGTCATCTTAGAGAGTGACTCTTTGGTGGCTATTGACTTGATTAAGAATGGGTGTGCTAGATCTCACCCGTGCTTCCTTACTGTAAATAAAATCACAGATTTGTTAGCTGCTATTGGGCATGTGAATATAGTGCATACTTATAGAGAAGGCAACCGTGTGGCTGATTGGTTAGCCAAACTCAGGGTTGATGATAGTTGGGATACTAGTTGGTTTTCTTATCCTCCTGTTGGGTGTAGGGACCTTGTGCTTGAGGACTGTAGGGGCCTCCATATGGCCTGTTCTGCTTCTGTTTTGCTTTGATTTCCTTTTGTAATAAAAAAAAAAACAAAAGCAGCTATAGGACTTGGTAATTGCAATTGCATCCACTTGCACATGGATTGGAGAATGCCTTTTGGTATATCCATAATGTGATTTGATTCTGATCCAGACAAAATAGAATGTGTCTGACCAATATTTGAGACCAATCCGTTGCATTTAGCAACCTTTCACCTTTTACCTTTTTTGGTATCATTGTCTTTCATGCTAAGACTGAACAGTGATCACATTGCCTACACACCCCACTCAATTGTACAATCCTCTTCTTTCACTGCCAACTCCATTTTCTTTCATGATATAAGTTGTTAGGTCCGAGGTAGACCGTATTGCTATACCGGATGGTATGCGCTCAGAGATGATGTATATGCCTGATGTAATAGGCTTATATGCCGAGGTCCCAATCACTGCGCACAAGCAATAGGCTTTACAACCAAGGGGTGGTGTGTGCACAATGAGTGGAGTAAGCTAGGCGATTCAGAGGTGTGTACCTGGGATGTCTGAGCTCTTATTTATAGGGATACCTGGCTTGGTTGCTGAGCTCCCACTGTTGAGATTCCGTCCGACTTAGTCAGCCTCAACTAGTTTGTTTCAGCAGTTGAGATTTGGCAGTATCTCTTGATGAGATATTCCAGGGCGGCGGTTCAGCAGAGCTTCATCCGTAACAGTTGCCCCCCAGCTCGGGATTCCGTAAGTCGGAATGCCGAGATGATCTCTGGATTAATTGGTCATCCTTGACCTTGCCATTTATTCCCCATGTGTCAACTTATGTCGGAGGTCGTAACTCCATTCGAATCTTGTTATGATTTTTGATCGAATTGGTGAGGTCAGCGGATTTTGAATGTCGGAACTATTGACATGACCTTTCAGCTTTCTGACCTTTCGTTTCATTACCACTTTCTGTCCTTTCGTCTTATGCCTGCAGTGACGGTTATAACAGGACACGTGCACTCCATTTACTGGCAGTCTTGCGCATTGGGCAGGGAGCACTACACTGAGCCTAGGATAGGCCATGATTGAGATCATTAAATGCAGGCAGGAAATGCAGGGCGTGCAGGGTGTACAGGGCGGCGAAAATCCCTTTTTGCCCCTGATGCCCCAGACGCTTCGAAGACCACCCTTTGGCCTTTCCGCTTCCACTTCCTTCAGCTCTATATATCTGTCTCAGTTTGCCACTGTCCTTCCTTTCTTACTTCCTGCTCTCATACGCGTCTCATAGGGTTTTTTGCGTGTTTCTCTCCCATTGTCAAAGCGTTCTTCGTTCGCCATTTCTTCTCCTCAGTTTTCCACCAGGTAATTTTCTCTTTCCCTTGTAGACTTCTATTTCCTCTTTTTCTGGTTATTCGTTTTCTAGTTGGTGAGGAGTGTTTCCTGTCTTACCCACTCTTCAAGTGGGTAATGGACACTCCTGGTAGTTCTAGTGGCCGAAATGATAATAGAGAGGTGTCTGAGGAGATGATAGGTAGGTTGCCAAGATCTGTTCAGTATTGGTTTTATGGCAGAGAGTATACCGAAGAGGAGAGGCTCCAGCAGCTTCTCCGAAGTCACCGAGGAGGTCGTCAGACCTCCAGAGGTGCTCGTGGTAGGAGAGGTAGAGGTCGGAGGGGACGTAGGGGTGAACACGCCCAACCATCTTTTACTAGAGGTGCGTCCTCCTCGATTCCTCAAGCTTCAACTTCTAGATCGAGTTCCTTTTCTGAACCAGTTCCTTTGTCCTTTATTCTTCCTCCTCCACCGTTTGGACAGGGCTCGGGGTCTGTTTTAGATCGGATCCCACCTTTCCAATTGAGTAATAGTTCTTCCAGCATTTCTTCATCCGACCTGGGTTTTCCCAAGTAGGAAGTCCCTTCCAATTTTGATGACTCGGCATCCAGTCAGGTGCCCTTTGTCGATCTCCTTAGTAGTTCTGATGACTCTATCCCTTTTTCTTGGAGTCCAGGCCCGTTACCATCTGATTTAGATGATTCTGGGTCAAGTCAGGTTGATTATATTTCTGATCCAACTCCTTCGTGTTCCAGGGACCTGACAATGGACAATTCTGATGTCGATGAATGGGTTCTTCTAGAAATCCTTCATATGCGGTCTGTAATGACTCCAGCCGACGTCTCCCAACTTCCTCTTGGGAATCCTGACGGGGTCGATCTTCTTCCACCGGGCGATTATCCGGTATGCGCAGGCCCCATATCGGATGAGCCCTGCTTCTTCTTTTTCTACCGGGATCTGGTCACTAAGGTCGGAATTCGGCTTCCGTTCACAGATTTCCAAATGGCTGTGCTGCGTCGGATTCGAGTAGCGCCCTCACAACTTCACCCCAACTCGTGGGCTTTTATCCGTGGTTTTGAGCAATTGTGCTCTTACCTCTTCCTTCCCTGTACAGTCTCCCTTTTTTATTTCTTTTTTGATGTTTATACGGCTCGGAGTGGTGCCGAGTTAAAAGAAAGGAAAGGGTGGGTTACCTTCCGAGGTACCCCTGGTAGGGGAATTTTCATCCCTTACTCTCAGTCCTTCAAAGGCTTCAAGAATGCCTATTTTAAAGTGGCTTCTCGTCCTGATTCCCTCCCATGGTTTGGCAAGGAGCTGCTGGATGATGGGAACCTTTTATGCCACTTCGAGCTGTATTGGACGCGAAAACACTACCGACGTCGTCCAAAACACTACGCCACTCCCCTAACCGCGCTTTCCAGAGAGGAGAGGTTCGCGGTGCGAATTATAATCGAGTATACTGACGATTATGGCGTCATCGACTTAAGTCGGATAGTAGATAAGTTTGGAGACGATGCTATTTATGAGTTTGGTATGTATGTCAAGTTTTTGTTTCTTTTGACAATTATCTCTTTGTACACCTTGACAATGCTCTTTCTGATTTTCAGTTGGCATGACGTCGGCCGAATATAAGAAGTATCTACCCAAAAAAACTGGCAAGGGCAAGTCGCGAGAGGCTGCCCCTCTTGAACCTGAAGCGTCGAAGCGACGACGGGTAGACATTATCTTGGGAGAGGACCCTCCTGCTGACGAGGTGGTTCCTATTGAGATTGCCCCCTCTTCGCCAAGTCCAGCTGCTGTTCCTGCTTCCCAGGGGACCCTCCTCAGTTTAGAGCCGGGGGAGCTATGGAGGTCAGGTGTTTCGGACCGCCTCAGGGCGGCTTTGAAACCCCCTCCTAGTCTCTTTCTAAATTCTGGCCTGACTTCTACTGTAAGGGCCATGCTAAAGCGAATGGAGGAGGATGCCTTGAAGACGACCTCATTTATCCAAATATTTCAAGACCTCCTCCAAAATCTGGACCAGGCTAATGCGGCCAAGTCGTCCCTTACTGCTAAGGTCGTGGAGCTAGAGCAATCTAAGTCCGACCTGGAGGTTAAATTTGGAGAGCTGCAGAAGGAGGTGGACATGGCGAGGGAGAATCTGAGATTAGCCAACGCTAAGGTCGGTGAGCTGAGCGCCGAGAAAGAAGCCTTTTCCAAGTCTCTAGGAGATAAGGATGTCCAACTTCAGGCACTCCAGACTCAGCTCGATCAAAAGACCGCCGATTTTGAGGAGGCTAGGAACGTGGTGGTTAACGCGGCCGTCCAGGCTTTTGACAACGCCATTGCTCAGGCCCGAGTTCTGAACCCTGGGCTTATCGAAGCTGGAATGGACGTGTCTTATGAAGTGAAGGATGGCGTCATTGTTCCGGGGTCTCCAGGTTCCGAGGAGGAGGCCGAAACTGGGACCCCTTAAATTTAGTTTTTGTAATATTTTGTAACCGTTGCCGTGTTCGGCTCGGCTTTTATTATTGTAAACAAACTTTTGGTTGATCCAAGCTTGTCAAATTATACCACATTGGTCTCGTCTTTATTTATTGTTGCGATCTCGGCAAGTGCACCGATCGTTCCAAGTAATAAAAGTGATAAGTAAGTATCGTCTCCACAGGGATTGATAAACAATTACTACTATAACCAGTCCTCTTAAGTTAGATAAATCGATTGATTGTTGACAAATAATTGTAATTTAATTTAAATGACAATAAAAGTAAAAGAATTGTTTTTGTATTTTTCTGGAAAAGACTTAAAATAGATGAAGAAATGTTTTTGTAGAAAAGGTGATGAAGAAGACTGTAGCCAGGGTACATTCACCAATTGTTCCCAATTTTACTTCGGATTGATTCATAAAACCTATTGAAATTAACAACTCAGACAAATTATCATCTTTTAGAAATAATTAGTTAGATCCCAATCCCTTGGCAATCTAACCCTTTACTTCAATTGGAACCCTAATCCCTTAGTAATTCCGCCTGAAAATAAGCATTATGTAGATAAATCCCACGACTGCAATCCATACAAGTCTATCCCTAGAACATGCATGGAGAGTCATCTTTATCTCCTTTCAGGATCAGTATTCCAACATCCCTATTGTGAATCCTGATCCCCAGAATATTATTCCCTATTAGGTTGATCAGATCTAACAGAAATAATATCAATACGCTCAAGATAAAAGATGAAATATATTAATTCAATACATAAAATGATTCAATCCTTGTAGCAATTGTTTACAAAAGGATCATGCCCCTGACTACAGAAATAGATCTAGCCAATCAACATCATGATCGCTGATCTGATTTCAACATAAACTGAAAAGAAAATAAAGAAGAATACAAGACAGAGTGATGAACACGAAGAACGCCTCCTCTAGGTCTTGTGATGTGTATTCTGAGATGTGTTTCTTCAGAGGTTGAGTCTCCTTTTATAAGAGGGATTCTGACCTAATTTGCATTTTTGAATCTTTCTCACTTTCGCGCTTCCCACGCTCAGAGCGCCACTCCCGCGCTCTGGGCGTGGGAGTTTCTGCCATTTTTTTACTTCCCGCGCTCTCAGCGCCACTCCCGCGCTGTGAGCGCGGGACCTTCTGTCCATTTTTGCCTTCTCGCGCTCTCAGCGCCACTCCCGCGCTGAGAGCGTGGGAACTTAGGTCTTTTTGATATGTTTTTGCCTCCTTTTGTTCATCTTCTTTGATATTCAGACCTTGGATAATTTTACTCTTTTTCTCTGCTTTTCTTGCATTGATTGAGTCATTTTCTTCCTCTTTTTGCCTTGTAATTTCCTATATGCTGACCGCATATCAAATAATTCCCAGATTTGAACTTTGCTGTCCCTAGCAATGTATAAGACTAAATCCAGGAAACAGATTAATCCAACATAATACTGTACAGCCAACAGATCATCTTACTAAGTATGCTTGAATCAATGTGAAGAATTAATAATGCCTTTCATGAAAAGATTAGAATCTAATTTGCACATCCCTCACCCAGATAATCAAATAACGCTCAATACTCAAGTGTTTGGGGGAATGACAATTACTCCAGCTATCACTGTAATAACATTATCATAAAACTTGCTCATATTCTCAAGTACCTAAAGATGAGGAACATTAATACATGCAAAATTGATCAAAAGGACATCACAGGTTGTAACTTGGCCAGGCTAAAGGGTGGAATTTTTCTGGATAGTAGCTCAAGTAACAATGAGATTGAAAATTTGATAGTTTTTCATTTAACACATTCAACTCATTTGTTTTGCTCCACTAATGTTCCCACAGAATTTCGGGAATTCCTTCCGCCATATTTCCTTTTATTCACCTTTTTCTTTTCCTTTTTAAAGACACAATTCAGTCACCTTCTTTATCTTGACCTCTGTGGAGCTCACCTTAATTTCTTTCCTACACATCAGGGATTCAACCTCTTTTTAAGGTAAGAATATGTCTACTCAACAGGGGTTTATGAACAAAAAGGTTCAGGCCCAAAGGGTTAATATTGGAAGAATTCACATAGGTGATTTATTTGGCTGTGGCTGCAAAAGAAAATCTGCCTTCATCATTTCAATCTATGCATGTATTTCAGAGAAACAAAGCAAGTTCTAGAATGCTATCACAGTGATATCTCTCAAAATAAATTCAGTGTTTGGCCCAAAAACTTACTAGCTATGATGTTAAACTAGATTTCCAAACTAATCATTTAGGCATTTATTAACCATTCAAGCTTAGCAATTCAGACATACTAGTTGACAAAATTTGGCTATACAATATCATGCTAGCAATTTGTATATCCAGAATTTAATCAAACATAACTGAACCTGAGAATTTCCTTTTCAATACAAGACTTCTTTTTTTTTTTTTTTTTTTCATGGCGTAGTTCCACCATATTCATCAATCTTGCAATCTTGCATGCAGCATGTATGCCATAATTCCCAGATTTGAATGTTGCTGTCCTCAGCAACAAACTAATCTAAGACTTAGCTTAAGCTGCCAGATGTAGCACACACAGAGTTGTTAATATCCAAAGCATAATATGCAAGAATTTAGAACCCAATATAAAGTGCCATCAACCTCGACCTTAAAAACAAAATATAAAACTAAATTGTTCCAAGAAATTTAAAACCAAATGCAGTAAATGGAAATGGAGGAACAAGATCAAAAGCCATCCATAAATTCATCATCTGCAAAATCGCCCAGAATGTCATCATCTTCAGTGTTGGAAGGCATAGATGGGCCTGCTTGTGTAGCAGGGGGAACTTGACCCATTAAGCCAGCCGTGTCAATTCCCCTATCCAGGCATAGTCGCTCCAACATGCTCATCATATAGTTGTTCTGAACCAGCAACTGTTGGATCATCTCAGAATCAGTAGATGTGGATGGTGCGGATACTGGGACAGGTGGTGGAACAGCACCGCCAGATGCTTTCCAGATTGCTTGGCGACGGGACTCCTTATGCATGTCATTATACGCACGCTGTGTTAGTTCTGCCTTGGGCTTGACATCCCTGGGCTCATCATCTGGGATCTCTACCCCTGCCCTGATGCATAGCTGCTCAATGAGAGAGCAATGAGCCAGACTAAAATCTAACCGACCATGAGTAATCATGTGAGCTATCCTATCAGACAGAATAGCCCCAATATGGAGGTTGTGATTTCCCAGCAGAGTATACAGCAGGACTGCCCTTTCTACATTAACATCACTGAGATTTGTAGAAGCCATGATGGTTGAGTTGATGAATGAGTGCCAGAAGATTGCCTCTTCATTGAGATCAAGCCTATTCAATTTTTCTGGCACGGCTGGCTG
Source organism: Gastrolobium villosum (assembly GCA_032173675.1). Lineage (NCBI taxonomy): Eukaryota > Viridiplantae > Streptophyta > Magnoliopsida > Fabales > Fabaceae > Gastrolobium > Gastrolobium villosum. The sequence continues at coordinate 1,388 of JAVKPL010012035.1, read as the reverse complement.
GCCTTGCTTGGGCTTCCATGCAGCTCTGGGTTGAGCGATTCCTTCCCGGATTGTGGTAGCCAAAGCTGGCATTTCTTCTCTATATAAACCGTCAACCGGCTGCATCCTCTGGAAGGTGTCAGTGAAAAAACAGGATTGGGTTGCTTCCCATGAGGTGTTCAGCAACCTCTCAATCTGGAAAGCGGTAAAAGAAACTTCCTTTCCCCTGACCCAGGTCTTTCTTGTCCGGTCTACTGTGTCCTTATCAGCATTGGCACAGAACTCTCTCAATATGGTGCTGCAGCTTATCTGTGGAAGTTGGATCAATTTTTGCCATTTCCTTCGTTCAATCGTCAGGACGACTGGACAGTCATCCGCCAGAAAACTGCTGATTCTTCGTTCTGGTATAATCTTCTTTTTCAAAAACCAGTTGTGGTACCGGTCTTGGTTTGCTGGAGATAGAAACCGGTGTGCGTCAAAATCAATCAGAGCAGGGGCTCTTTGCCTTTTGGTGCCAGCTGTACCTGGGGTTTTTTTAGCGGCCCTTTTGTCCTGCACTCAGAAAAGTTCCACCACGGATAGCATACCAATATGGACACCAGAATATTAGTCATGCAATGACAATTCCCAGATTTATTTTATGCAAACCATAATGCATCATTGGATACAGCCCTAACATGTCATTATCGTACATACCATTAATCATGCAAACTGCCATGCCAGTAATGATAATCATGGTATGAATATGAACAATGGAATTTCAACACTGACATACATATAATCATGGAGCATGCATTTTATCCGTTTTCACATATGGGGACCAGCATCTCTTGCATTCTTGTTTTCACATGCCGTTTGAAAAGATAGGAAAAATCTTGATTTAAACATTTTATCAAACATGTAGCATGCATTCATCCAACATCATAGCAACAACAATAACATTTTAATTTAAACAAAACAAAAGAATGTACTCTTACCTTGTCTCCTGCCATTTTGAAGAAGTGAATGCAATAGACAACCTCTCTGTGAATCACTTACCCGAATCTTACCCTTCAATGGTGAGGGTAGGAGAAGATTTGGTGATAATGGTGGATGAGGGAAGTGTGTGTGTGAGAGGAGAAAAGAAAAAGGAAGAGGAAGATGGTGATAATGGGGGAATGGGAAGAAGAGAGAAGAAGAAGGGAGAGGAAGAAGAAGAAGAAGAAGGGGGGAAGGAGAAGAGGAAATGGGAGAAGGGGCGGCGGCTGAGTGAGGGAGAGAGAGAGAAGAGGAGGAAAAAATGGGGGAAACTTTAGGGTTTCCCCTTTTTAAAAACCTGTCCGCGCCTCCCGCGCTCACAGCGCCATCCCCGCGCTGTGAGCGCGGGTCCTTCTGCCAAATTTAGCCTTCCCGCGCTGATGGCGCGGATC